>JAEIHY010017382.1:0-143937 GCA_018904565.1 Drosophila tsacasi | reverse complement strand
ATTATGACGAACTCGACGAGATGACAACGCATCGTGGATCGGGTCTTGGAGTCGTGAGTCATGAGTCATGATGCCTCTGCCTACGTTGGTAATAAAATACGCCAAGCGAATTGCTATTCGCAACTGTGCAACAAGCGGCAGCGAAAGTGTATCTTTAGAATAAAGTCAGTTCGCTCCACAAAAGAGTTCAGGGAAACACTTTTACTCCCATGAAGCTAAACAGACCACGAAGCAGGCTAAAAAGGCTGCAATGAAAGGGGGTCTGTGGAGGCAAGTGCAATGCTTAAACTTAACACAAAGCCTCCAGCTAATTTATGCCGTTCCCACAGCACTGTGGCTCAAAAATATAAAAATAATGTTGGGAAAATGAATTAAGTCAGGAGAGAAAGGAAAGTCATATAAGAAAATATTTTCTTATATGAAAAATGCGCATACCTTTAATTAAAAAGAGAATTATATTTTAATTTAACTTAAATAGAAAAAATAGTCTTATAAAATTATTTTTGCGGCTACTTTCAGGTTTGTTTTTAGAGCAAATAAATAAAGAGAATGATAAGTTTCCCTTCTTACTTGATTAAATTAAAAGAACTTAACTTGCTTGGTTAATGTATTAGAAATTATTTTATAAATGTAAATTTATAGAGGAAATAAATAAATACCATAATCCCTTCAATAATTTTTCAGTGATTTAATGGAAAATGTTGTAGATTTTATAACAATTAATTCATTTATTTATTAAAATATTTAAGGCTCATGAAAGGCCTTTTAAAAATTTTAATTTTAAATGCTATAAGTGCAAGAGTTTTTATTAAATATTTTTTTAAATTCCATATAAAATGTATTATTTTCTCCACCAATTTAATATTCTGACCCACTGTCCACTATAGATTATTGTTATTGTTGTTTCTGGGCTACTGTCTGTTGCATGCAAATGCAAAATGATTGATGTTGCCACGTTTCGCTATTGTTGTTGCTTCTGTGGCTGATCTCCTAAGAAAACAGCTACAGCGAAAAATTCTCTTTGTGCAAAATGTTGGCATTTTGAAGTGCGAGTAATTGCAGCTGCAATAGTTTTTCATGTTGCTGCCGCTGCCGCAACAGCCCGTTGTTTCTTCCAACGTTGCTGCTGTTTCAGTTGCAGTTGCTGCTGGTACTGGTCAAGTTGCTCGGCATTTCGGCAATGTATAAAAACAACTTCCTTTCACAACTCAGCCTCCAAGAAAAATGGGTCTGCCAAGTCTTAGTGATGGGTACTTGAATGTTTGAAAATTATAGACTACACTCCGCCGTTTACATTTCACAAATGTCCAACAAGTAAAACAGCAAACGGTTTTAAATGCCAAGCCAAGAGAATTACTTCAGGTGATGAGATACTTTGAGCCAAGAAAACGATTTCAAAAAAATATAATATAAATAATTTAAGAAAGTTTAAAATCAAAAATGATATCCAAATATCTTTTAATTACATATTTCAAGAAATACTTGGGTTTCATTAAAGCGTAAATGAAGGTGATTTTCTAAAAAAAAATTTACCATGTTTTTTCAATTAATAAAATAATTCTAAGCTCAATTTTGATTGACACCTCAACCTTGATACTCAAAACTAATAAATCTAGTTTCCTCGCGTTACATCGCTCGCTTTTATGCAAAACAAAAAATGCCTGGCCCAAGGGCCTTCATGGCGAGCAAACAAAACAAAATAAAAATGTAGCTAATTACGAGCGCCAGAGCCAGTTTTCGAGACACTACAACAGCCACACACAATCCGGCTGCGGCTCTGGAGCGGAGAGGCCCAGTCCGGGTAATTACAGGCCGAAGCACATGCCACATTATTCTTTTGTGCAATGAGCACGACGCCACGCTCGTCCGCCCGCCTTGGTGCAACGGTTCAAGCCAACAGCTCAGCGGACTTGGCCAACTTGGGCTCCTCCACCGAACTCCCAAGCTCTCAGACGCCAACGCCGACGACGACACTTGTGCGCATGTGCAGCAGTACGCATACACTGGAAAAAAATAAAGCTTGCAGCTACATAAACGAGTCAGTCAGTTCGGGGAGCGTCAAAAAACCGGTTGAGTTATGAAAAATTATGATTGTCACCGGTGGTCTGGTAGGCAGAGCCCCGGGGCCACAACAACAATAACGAAAATGTGTAACAATTTTCCAGTTAACCCTCAGCGGGCAATGGTTGCCTAACTGTAACACGTCAGAAAAAAGAATAACTCACAAAGCTAGTGAATGAAATTAATATTTAAATATTTAAATACACAACTCCCTTGAGGAAAACAATAATATTTGCCTGCTTTCTGGACTTAGCTTCTACTAAATAATTGAGAAATACTTCGAATTTCAACACTTGTTGCCAAGCCTTTGCTCGCAAAGTATTGTTTGGGTTAAGCCTGAACTCAGCTGTTTTGCATTTACGTTTTAAGCCAACGCCAAATAGGCAACAATTACAATGGCAGGCAGCAAAAAAAAATACAAAAAATCCACTTCTAGCTGATCGGCTATCCGTGTATAATTATTTGCCCACGTTTCGCATGTCTTGCCAGACTGACTGTCGTCGTTGTCAGCAGCCTAAGATCAGCATACACACCACAACATCGCACAACAACAACACACCACAAAATCACACAACAACTGCACAGACTCACAACTGGCATAGATGTGTTAGGTATGTGTGCACACAAATTGCTGGCATTTTTGCATTTGCCATGTTCGAGTCATAAGTTTGCTGCTGCTAGTGCTAGTGTACATAAATGCTTTGATTCGTTTTATTTTTAATACACTGGAACAAAATTCTTTTACTTATTTTAGATATTTTATTTATAGTTATTTTATGTAAAGGTTTTTTATTTATAGATATTTATTAATTATTTAAAATCATTTTAGGGAGAGATAAGGTAGTCTACTAAAAGCTAGCTTTTATTTTTAGACACATTTTTGCCGGGTTTGACGCTACAATTCCCAAAAGGTTCTAACTGTAAAAAGACCAGGAAAGGATACTGATGGATAGTTATAGCTATTGTGTGGTTTTTTACCGTTATAAATTCCAACTGTCTTCTTAGTTTCCACAAAATCTATGTTAAACTGAGCTTCTTTCTTGGTGGGACTTTAGAATTCCCAGCAAGGTGTCTAGCTGCAGTCTATCTGCCTTTTATTTCTTTTTTATTTTGTCGACATGAATCATTCTCAACTATTCTATATTTAATTCTTCTCCCAGTGTAACCTTGCTTATCTCTTTCCCCGGATTTTATTTTAAAAATATGGCCAACATATGTGTTTTCCCGGCAAACAGCTGTTGGCCGCATGTTGCCACTGCCTCATTTGCCAATTTGTAAGCGGCTAATTTAAATGATCATAGCTGGAATTGCATCCCCAACTCCATCTCCATCTCCATTTCCACATCCATTTCCATTTTCATCTCGAACTCCATTTGAATGTCGCATCTTTGAAGTGCACTGGAGCCTCGGCAATTGTGCGTGCAACATTTCAATTGAGCCAAACTGCAATACAACAAAAGGGACAGGGGAGAGATCCATGCATACTCCAGCTTAGTGCTCCCTTTGCCCCAGAGGCAGCTGCGTAAATTGTCATCCGCCGCCGGGGCTGTCAGTGTCAGTTTTAATTAGTTTGTTTACAACAAAAGCGAAGCCCCCAGAAATCCCCCTTAAGGAGAAGACAAAGGCAAGACATCTCTGTGTGCTGGAGTCTGCCCAACTCATTGCTTCCAATCATATCAATTTGGTTTGTCAGTCCTTTAAATTGCTTTGTGAGCCATAAAAAAAGACGAACATTTTTATGCAGCCAGGCAGCGGTCAAAAATGCACTGGGTTAATTACCAGTCGCCAGTCTTCATTTGAGTTTAGCTGATTAGCAGCGAACAAAGTCGCTTCAGCACTTATCAGCCAAAGAAAAATGGAAACAAATAAAACCAATTTTTGTATAGATTAGAACTTCTTTGTTTTCTATACCATGCATGCATTATATTAATGTTAGCATTGCTTTTGGCAAATCGCTTGCTCGAGTTCCAATTTCAAATAGCAAACAAGGCAAAGAAAGAAAATATGTATACAAAACCTTCATAAAGTTTTATGGCCAGCAAATTGAATGCCTTTTAATGGCCAGAAAGGCCCCTTTTTTCTCTTCTCTTAGCTTTTTTACCCTCCTGCTAAGTATATATTTTGTTTGCTTTTATTTTTTGCCTTTTGCTATGTAGTATCAGCAAACAATAAATGTTAATTAACAGCATTTATGTGCCACAGCCTATTGAAACTCTTGTCATAAATTTTCGTAAAATATGTTTGCCTTTGCCTACGAGTAAACGAAATACCTTAAAAGACAATTTTGGATTGCTCAGATAAAAACTCAAACAAAGGCATAAAATATGATCAGCGAATTCCTGTAACCTGTTTTTTTTTTGTACGGGATGATGTCAACGTTAAGGAATCGAAATTAATTTGCATATTTTTCGGGCATTTTTCTCATTAAGAACAAAGAACTCTCTCGCTTTGCAAATTATGTAATTTATTTACATTTAAGTGGAAGCAAATGGACTTCCCTGAATGGTCCTTTGATTAAACCCAACACAGCAGCCGGCGGGAGCTTCAATTTAAGGGGAATTATGGACAAATTCTGCAAGTGGAGCTGAACAGTGATCTTTCCAGCGAGCAGCAAAAACACATTTCTCATTACAAATTGAGTCATTAAATTTATTTATACCCGCTGAAAGGCAGCATCAGCTTCGAAGCCCCATCCGAGGAGCAGTAAAGAGCTGTAAAAAAGAGCACTTCCGCGTTACTCCAACTGCAACTTCCATTTCTGGGTCAAATTCTTGGGCAAAAAAAAAAGAATGCAATAGGGAGCCTGGATACCGCTCCATCTCCCGCTCTGGCTCCTCTTATAAGTATCATTTTTTATGGCTTTTCATTACGCCTGCATATATAATTCTTAATAAGAAAGTTTTTGCGGTCCCGCTACGAAGTCCCGAAGCACGAAACACAAAGTGGAACAAGTTATAAAGTTGTATATTTTAATAGGCCATGGCAAAAATAAATATGAATTTCAGATATCGTTCCATACATTTTGTGGGTCACCTCCAGTCTCCTCCAGTGAACTCTTGATTTCACTTCTCCTCCCAAATCCACTAAGAGGTTTGTTTTATGCTTTGAGGTTCCATAGGCCATAACCATTTGATTGGCGTGAAAAACAGCTCCATATAGAGCTCCACTATCCGTGCCCCCATCAGGAGCCTGGCATCTCTCTCTATGATTTAGTGCGCCGGGGCCACTTGACAATAATTTACGCAAATGGCATAATTCGCTTTATAGGCGCAACATGATGATGACCATAATGATGATCGTGCGGATCCTGCAATGACTGTAACTATGTAGTTAAAGAGGAGTGCTCGCAACGCGACGCGACGCGCTTTCAACGCCAACGCTGAAGCTGAAATTGAAACGAGTCCGGAGTATAGTAGAGTCTCCAAGATCCCAAGATCCCTAGTTCCCACTTCCCAGTTGCCAGTCCCCCGGTTTTCAAGAGATCCAGAAAGAGAGATCCCAAAGACCCCGCCTAATGAGGCCTTTGTCTGTGGGCCGTTCTGCGTCTGAGTTCTATGACTCACAGTAATTTTCACTTGCTGGGCGTTGGTTTTCTTTAAAGTCTATGTATGTATAAATGTAGGGTATATTTAATTTGTTCATGGTTTTAAAAAAATATAAATATATCCATACAAGTCGTGCTTTAGAATTTTGTGGGATTTATTTTTCGATTGTATCTCACAACATAAAATATATTAAGTGTAAGTTTAGGTTTCTTCTATTTTAATTCCCAATATTTTGTCTACCTTTTTGTTCAAAAGGGTATTCCTTGCTTCGTTCATTCATTTATTTCTCTGTGATTTAATTTTTTTGCGTGTTGCCTTTTGCAATCGAATGTTGCATCTGCAATGACAACAGCAACAACCACTTGCAGTTGCAACAACGCTTGATAAGCGATTCTTATAAAAAGCGCCGCCGCTTACATGCACAAAAGCCATGCTCGCAGATTGCATTTACAAAGTCGGAGTCAGAGTCCTCCTCATCTTCATCCCCATCCCCATCCCCAACCCATGCTTTCTTTTAATTGCAATTGCAATCGCAGATATTTACCATTCCACGCACATTCACAATCAACCAGCCGATGGATGATGGGCCCACAGAAGATTGCCAATATAGCCTCACGCCATATCAAATGTCGAAATCGGAAACGGAGAGAGGTGCCTGCTTGGAAGAGGAGTCCCACTTGGTGGAGTATCATCTCATCGCAGCGCACGCCTTAGAATTATTGGCGCTAGACATGCAAATCCACAGAGGATCCAGATCCCAACCATTGGCCCCTGGCTGCAGCATTCTAACGAGTTTCATAATCGCAAAACCGTCTGGCCGGCATAAATCATAATGGCTTTATTTATGCCGCGACAGTTGTTACAATTCTATCAGCAAGAAAAAAATAATAAAAGACGAAATTCGATCAGAAAAGCATTTTTATAAACAAATTGAGGCGTCCCCAATTCGCAGCCATGCCAAATGGTTCTCCTATCCCATTATTATTATTATTTGTAAATTGTTTCGGTTTTCCAGTTCTATATTTTTTTTTTGGGGCACCAGCAATGGCTAAATGTCTAAACAATTGTCTGTTTCATTGGTTCAAGCAGCAGCAGCTGTGTTTGCTTTTTTCTAGCAACCAAGAATGAGTTATGGTTTCAGGGGGTTAACCACATTGCATTACCTAGACGGCTCATTAGGGGCACTCCAGTTTACATGGCCAGGAAATTAACAGTGAAAACAGATATCTAGAGACTTGCAACACACCCAGAGAAAAGTGATTAATTATTAGAGAAATTAGACTTTGATTTATGCTAGATTTAAGATCAAACAGTGGGGGTTAAAGGTTTAAATACAATTCCTTTTCATTAAATAATTATAAAAATACTGAAGAAAATAGCCCAGCTCTCTTTAATTTCCAAAAATATTTAACACATTTTCTCTCAAAACAATATCTTATTTAAACGTATTTTAGTAGTTACTGTTTTCTAACTCTCAATTTTTTCTTTCCATATTCCCTGCCTTTATTTGTACTACTCTTTTCCCTTGAGTGTAGTGAAATACCTTGGAAGATTGAGATTTCCAAAATCTCATTAAAGAACCCAACATTTGTCGTTGCCAGACTAAGATAGGGGGCAGCTAGAAAATGTCTCGGCCATTTGGTAAAAGAATTCCCTCTTCATATTTACGCTTGGCACCTCATTATGACGACCCGAAAGCCGCAGACAGACATAAAAAGCCGCAAACATATCGACAGACACACATTGGTGGCGACAAGCCCTCCACCGACCAAAGAGTCGTTCGCCCAAATAATTTAGAGAACAATTACGGCTCTTCAAACAGATCTCTGATGCCCCGGAAAATGCAGCTTGCGGTACTTCATTGTGGCGATCATTAGTAAACAAAATACTTAACTCGGGTGCATTCACCTGTAGTTTGTGGTGCACGTGGAGAAAATGCATAGTACTTAATGGATTGAAGTTTAAGGAAATATTGTTTAAAGATTTCAGCATACCAAAGGGAACCTTTAAAGAACTAAGGTAGCCTTTGCAGGGAACTCAGTAGAGTAGTTAGACAATTTGAATTGCTACACTTATCAAATGGTAACTTTCCTTAGAAGACCAACTTTCAGTCAAACGGTTTCACCTAAAATTTTGAAAATACAAAAATTTAGTTAATATTATTATATATATCTTAAAAATGTGTTTATTTTTCCTTTTTAAAGATATCCAAAACAGTCAACCTCTTTTGCCAGTGCATTCCCCCTCGCGTTGCATCTCTGCGCTCTTTTTTTTTGAACGCAATGGATATGGGTCAACGGGCAGATTAGCGCTTCATCGATTTCAATCGATCCGATCACCAATCACTGGCTGATTGATTGCGGCCAATTATGGCCGGGCCTGCCAATGATTATATAATAAATTCACCAGGGGACTTTGATCAGCGTTCAAAGCGCAGCCAGCGCAGCGAGTAAACAAATCTGTAACAAGTTATATATCCATATGTAGGCCTTGGCTTGGGGAATCTTTGGAGTCAAATTCGAATTGAAATTACAATTTTTTTGATTTTGATTTTGATATTGATGGGAATTGAATGCTGCACTGCGATATGTTGTTTATTTTGTTGTAAACATCCGGACGTGCAACAAATTGTTGCATATTGTGCAGGAAGCGTCGTGCAGCCGAGCTGCCCCGCCATAGGGCGTACATATTTTTCAGAGATTTTTTTTCCAATTCGGGTGGGTTTTTAGTTGGTTGTTTTCGGGGAAAACATTTTTTCCCCGTTTATTTATCAATGGAGTTGCCGGCAGTGCAGACGTCTTTCGATTTCGATTCCGCATCCCGTGGCAGTTCATCGCAGCGCGCTTAATTCATTTTTTAGTGCATTTAATTATTATGTGTGCGACGGCAAAATGTACACAATTTATTGCAAAAGGTGTGGCTCTGCGCTTTTAAATATTATTACCATACGATTTGTTTTTAAGAAAACGTTTACTTTTTCGCAAGCAAAAAAGAAGTACAACAAAATATTTATAATTTATGTGTCTGTTGTTTTCTTTGCAGGTAAATTATGCAAATACTTTTGAACAGTTTCGCCTTTTGCGGTGCAGATCGCGTGCTTAGATACGTGCCCCGTTGTGAGTATATATTTTCTGGTACTATATAGTAAGGCAGTGGAGTGTGGAGTATACGAAATAGGAATCCAGCTGAACGTGCCAAAGCGTTGACATTTATTGTGAGGCGTGGCTCGGTTCATTACGATTATGCTAACCAGATCACTGCGGCGACAAGGCTTGAAAAATAATTATGTCACTTGGATAATAGAATACGTTGTCGAAAATTACTGACACTCGGGTAATGAGTAAAGCAATTAAATTCAAGGTAGTTTCTGGAATTTTAAGTGGGTTAAATAGGTCCTCTTTTAGGTATAAATCTAAAAAATTTAATTTTAAAATTAATAATGATAGTTAACTAGGAAATCACATAGAAAGAAATAACGAAATATTATTTAAGGAAACAAAAAAATTAGGCAAATAATTTTATAAGCATTTAAGTTCAACTTTTTACTAACCCTTTTCATGGTATAATCGAATTAAAGTCAAAATTATAACATTAAAATTTATTTAATAAAGGTATTTACATAAAAACATATTAAAGTCCTTTGAATGTCAACTTAAACCAAATTCTAACCAAAGTTTCACCAAATTTACTTTATTTAATTATGTTTCCCCTTGGTAAACATCTGCATTTTCATTTTGAAAATAAGTTATCCTTAAAACCCAACTAGAAATCCCTTAAAAACCAACCTCGGCATATCTGTAATTAGCACCTTACTATATTTTCAAAGCATTTAAATCACCTTTTTATCAGCTGCAACATTGCGCATACGCACCGTGGCTGCCCGCATGCCCAAACTCGAAAACGTGCCACCACATGCTGTTCGAGTTAAGCTCAAAGCTCACTCTTTTTAAAATTCACTTGACGTCCAAAGTCCTTGACACCTTTTTCTGTGCATTATTTTAATTACCAAATGCTGAAAGAAAAACGCGATTGCGATAGCGACATACCAACGGCTCAAACGGCCCAAAAAGCATTCGGGCAATTTGTCATCCTGGCTGGCAGCTCTGAGGATTGCAGTCGGTGGGCAGTGCCTTTGGCTTTGTATTTGCTTAATATATTTATGCTATTTATGCATGTGCGCGCATGCTTAATTACGAATTCGCTAAAACTGTCACAATCGTGCAGGCAGCAGCATTTGTCAAATTGACAGCAGTTGGCTGCCTCAGTGTTCCAACTGTGCACGGAGAGAAAATTTGGGGTAGGGAATCCGTACTAGGGATGTAAATCGGCGGAATAAGTCAGAGACAAATGTGGCACCCAATATCATATTAAAAATATCGTAACTTTTGATCATTTTTTGTTATCGTATTTAAACTTAAAAATAACCAATTAATCGATAATAATGTATTGCCTCTCTTTCCGATATATCAAGCAAAAGATTGATTTATTGAACATATATCGGAACTTTAAAGTTTCGATGTCTACCTAGGATCAGTGCAAGATCGAAGAATTTATGTTTTTGAGTCATCCCTAATTTAGAGTGAATTAATTAATGGCCGTAGACATTTGGGATTTTCGTTAATAATGAGTTTTAAATATTTGGCTTAAATATATCCTTATATATTTCTTTCTCTGCACAAAGATTGCGCACTTTTGCGCTTAATCTTGACACCAGTTCAGGAGCGGAGAGAAGGGTATCCAGCTCCGGGGACTTGGACACTTTTGACGCGCACGCGCAAAGCTTTCTTGACTCGCTGAGCGCTGCTTGAATAATGCCCGCTTGGCACGCACCTCAGAGTAAGAAAGAAATAAACGAACTGAAGCACAAAAATAAAGAAAAAATCTCACAGATACTACACACACTCCCTAACAAGAAGCGATCATATTTCATGTGTCAATAAACCAAGCGAAACGAACCGCGCCAAGCCAAGCCCCGCTCTTTGCTCGCCAGTCTGTTTATTGTTACGCTCTGGGCTAAACTGTAATGATATTTTCATTAACTTGGCCTTTGCCAAAAAAAGACCCCGACCACGCATCATGGGGGCCAACAATTGAATTTTTGTGAATTTTTTCCAATTTGAAGTTCAATCGAAAACAGGTGAGGCGAGGCAAGGCGATCCATAAACTATGCCGGTAATCGCCGGGCATTGAGTGGCTATCGGAAAGCGTCAATAATGCCGCCAATTATTGCTAGAGCAAACATTTTGCCAAGTCGAGTGTATTTGCACAAGGCGTCCTTGTCCTTGTCCCTGAAATTTTCAACTGGAACTGAATATGAGAAATCAAAAAGCTGCCGGGCAAATTGCAAAACGTGTAACTGCCGTTGATATTTAAATTTTTAAATTACAATTATTTAAAGGAATAATTCTAGAGGTTAATTGTTTGATATAGGTTAAAGTTTATGTTAATATTTTTTCAGTAACAATTACGCTATTTTTCACTTATTTTAATCCCAGAAGTGTTGAGTAACATAGGAATATCTTATTAATTATTTTAATTAAATAAGACGTTAAAAAGTCAATTTTAACGTTATGTAAATTGGTTTTCAATATGAATTAAGGAAGTTTTTGTTTATTTAAATCCTAGAAATGATAAGGAACATAACAAAATACCCTATTGATTAATTGAATTAAATCAAATCTAAAGTACATACATATTTCAGAATAGTACACCTAATCAAAGAGTCTCTCCTGTAACTTCGTCCCCTGAACATTTGTTTAATTTTTGACAAACTTATTATGCGCTCAGCGGGATATACAAATGGGCAACAAAGTTAATTTCAATAAAAAGCCTTCACTCCGGCTGTCCTGTCCTGTCCTGTCGTGTCCCGTCCTGTGTGTGGATTCTGGCCTTTGGCCATTGCCTGTCAGCGAAGTCTGTCAGTCAGGCCAGTCGAGTTGGCCAAGTGGGGTGTTGTTGTGGTTGCTGTTGTTGTGGGAGCATCCAGGGAGAAGCCGCCCAAAAACGGCCAAGATGCGAACGCATTGGCCACGTTAACGTTACGTTACCGTTGCCCATCGGCTGACTCATGACGCGACCACGGCCCGCTGTCATTTAAGCCATTTGCGTTGTCAGTCGTTAGCCATATACGACCGAATGCGAGTGCATACAAAAGGATTTGTATTTGTCCGTCGTGGCCAAAGGCGCTTTGATTAATTGCCGACTTAGAGAGCCACAAAAAACAAAGAAACCATAAAATAAATAAATACAGGCAAACCGAAGCCAAAAAAAGGACCATCGTTAGGATGCTGCGAAACTGTGACGTGTGTGGCGTTGGCGTGAATCACTTGAGCCAAAAGGTCACGCCAACAAGGTTGAAGAAATGCAAACGGCAAAATTAATTGCCAAGTTTGTCTCTGGGAAATGCGGAAATTAATTGAAAGACTGCTACCCGAAAAACGACGGCGAACGACAAACTTTTGCGGCGCAACAAATTGGCAACAAATTCGACTCCACTAGCAATAATAAATGGCCAACTGGGAAACTGCCAAGCTGTGGGGGAAAAAAATTACCGAAAAAAGCGTTTGGCTTCTGCGCATTTTTGCGTGAAGAGAGCGCACTCGAGAGACAAAGCGGAGAAAGAGAGTCATTACCACGCATTGCAGCAAAAAAAAAAGAAAAAAAGTAAAGACTGGCAATCGAGGGTTAAAAGGTTAATGGGCAACATTAATAGACAGCGTACGAGGCAATCGGGCTGACCGGCTGGCAAGAGCCTTAGTTAAAGCTTCCAATGCACGGGGAAAAATGTAAAATAAAGGTTTTCTTATCCCTTCTTAAAACCAAAAAATAAAATACTAATGAACTTATGGAATAAGAAACTTAAAATGAGTAATTTATATAATAAAATCAAAATCTTGAATCAAGTTAAATATGAGAAAATACTTTTTTAAATAAACTTTTAAATAAAACTCTTTAAAATAAAAGTGCAAAAGATTATTCTAACAATTTTCCTCACTGCACCTTTCTATCTCCAACTGGAAATGCCATCGGCACAGCGCTAATGTCGCCTTGATTACCTGGCCCTGGGCCCCGAAAACTTTTCTCCTAAGATCGGGGCATCAAATCGAATGCGTATTTAAATCCATCGAATATGTTATTTCCCGGCTATGCCGGCGACGAAAAGCGAAACTTTCCCACTCCAAGCCAAGATGACGGGTAATGCACTTATGAAAAGCCATGGCATAGACAATTGCAGCAATTTGTATGCACTCTGGCGATTGGCCGTGCATATGATTGACTTATTGATTGGTCGAGTGATCGGTCGGCTGATTGATCGATTGCCCGATTGCTAAAGTGACGGACTGGCTGACATTAAGCCGCGGTCAGCCTCAATTAGCTAAGACGACAGTTGCCGGCGGGCTCTACCCCTCGGTTATATATCTCTGATAGTTCATAGAACCCTGGCTGCACCGTTACTTAGCCACTATATATAGCTCGATATGCTAATTATAAGTACGCCAAATCGGGAGTCTAGACTTCATAAATAAATACCCATCGAACCGGCTTGACTGTACGTGCCACGCATGCGCATATGATTTTATTTATATATGTTTCTATATTTATATATATGGGAGGCAAGTTATTTACGATGTCAAATGCATCGAAATGCATTGCAAATGTGCAAAAATGTTGTGTTTATTCACTTGGCTCATTCGATGCCATAAATCACGGGTTAAACATGCGAGAAAATCGCCCCCAGAAGCTGAGAGAAGCTGTTCGCTGTTCACTGTTTTGTTTTCGATTTTCGTTGTCTTGTTTTCCTTTGTTGCCTTGTGATCGGAGCACAAAAATAGTCCGGGGCTGGGGCTGGGACCCAGCCTTCCTACTTAACATTTAATTTATGCGTAAGTCTGGATTTAGTAGCTTTTCAATATTAATTTCGTTCGCCAAAGAGCACGGCATGAGCATGCCCATAAATCACAATAACACAAATAAAGCATATATCCATACCGCATTCGGATTTATTACGCAGATGGGAAAATACAAGCATGGGGCTGCTGTGGCATATTTTTTAATTTATGTTTTCCGATGTCTTTCCTCGGTTTTACGATCGCTTTTTATAGGCCTGGATTATGACAGAAGAAGGGGTATTTTAGCGTGCAGATAAGGTGGACACACCCAAAATAAAGGCACAGATCATAAGGCTATCTCAACTAATCCAATTGTCATAAAGGTATTTCCCTAGGTGTATATCTTCTACCCAAGATAAAGAGTACAGGGTAGCCTCTCTAATGAAAGTCATGTCTGTGTTTACATAGAAAAAGTGGTAACTATGAGAAAAACTATTTATTAATTTAGTAAAGATTTAATTGCAAGTTTTATGTAAGTGGCTTAATTATTTTTAAATATTTATTTTAAATGCTTACCAATTCTATAGAATTTACTGACCATACCCTATATTTCCACCTGGTCTTTATACCCCTTAATCTGCTCTCAGTGGAGCACATCCCACACTTCTTGTATGGCCCAAAAAACCTATTTGACAAATCGTTTGGTAGCCCAACATCTGGCAGCTTCTCTGGTAATTTCCACGGATGAAATGTGATAGGGCTAGCCAGCTACGGTGAGAGAAATTTAACCAGGGGCCCGGGCTTAATTGTGTGACGTCCGACGTCAGCGACTCGGACAGCTCCTATCCTCCAAACAAATCCTATTAGAGCTGCCCGAAAAGTGCCGGCGGCGGGTCGGGCAGCTTTGGCAAACACACAAATTTAATAAATAAAATAAAATGGAAAATAATCATAAATACGGAGAGCGCGCAGCTGTGCCACAAGCTGCTGCCACACAGCCGTCCGTAAGTGGCAAAGATCGCCGAACACGACCCGGCGGGCCCAGGCTCTTTGAGCCGAGTGGGGAGGCAAAAAAAAATAATAGATAAATCCCCGCAGAGTTTTTGGCCTTTTGCGTGGGCGTGTGTAATTTGACATCTTCATGAAATAATTAAAATTATTTATTGTTAATTTATTTTTACTTGGCCGCAACGCCAATAGATAAAGTGGAAGATAAGCCCCGTGTGTGCGCCTTAAACAATTGAAATTAATTTGTCAAACGTTTGACAGCGGCCACGCCCACCTCACTCAAAGTGTCCGGAAAGGCGGCAGCACGAGATGCTTTTCCGTGGCAAGAAACACAAAAAAAAGTGTGGTGAAAGGAATTTCCAAGGCAAAAACTTTCACGGCGAAAAGCTTTTAGCCGGGGCCACGGCAAAAGGTCAACCCCGCCGGCCAATAAGGTAGCAGTTAGTCGAGTTCGCAACCAGCCCATATGCAAATTCATTTTCCGCTCTCGGCACGGCAAGCAAATGTTCGGTTTTCTTAGGAACATTTTGAATTATATACTTATTGAAATTTTAAACCCTTCCCATCGATCTAAACTTTTTTATTTTATTAGATTTGGGTCTTATTCTCTTTATTTCCCAACCCAATGTATAGGTTACTTTTTCTGGCTTTGCTGATCTTTATGTTATGAAATGATATATATAAATTATATATATAAATTATATCTATATATTATATATATAAATTTGAAATAAATATTCAACTTTTTAAACTAATTTTCTTGTCAAAGATAAACACATAAATAATTAAAATCCCACTATATATTTTTCACGGTGCACTTTTCCGGCACAACAAATTAATCAGCTTGTGACTTAAGCTTGAGAGCTATAGTGGGCGGGCGGCTAACAACGGCATTTGGGAGCTACTCGGGGATCTGGAATCCTGAATCTGTGAGAGATCTCTGAGATTTCGGCTACCTGCTGTCGAGTGCCCTGCGGCCAAAATATCGCGAATGCAGCGAATGCAATTAAATGCAGTTTGCAGCTCCGCACGGGCAGTTAATCATGCATCGACAGCCGGCTTTCTGCCGGCAAACAGCAAACAGAAAAGCAGGGGAAAAAGGCTACAAGAAAAAAATAAAAATAAAGAAACAGAAAAGCTGCAAACAGCAGCTCAACATTTTGGCGGTCACTTAGAAGTGGTGTGGCGGTGCCCGGTGCCCGTGGAAAGTGTTGCGCAAAAAGCGGCTGGCAATTAAAACACGTTGTGGCTCCGGCTTTGGCCGGACTTGGATGTGGCTGTAAATGTGGCTATGACGCACAGATGGCGTCGCTGGCCAAGTCGGCTGTGTGATTGTGATGTGCGCAGCGAATTGGCTTTCAACGGAGGAGCTCCAGTCCCAGTCCAGTCTTGGCCATTCATTCCATTCCAAACAGCAGAGGCACAGGAATGAGGAAACGTTTTCGGTGAAAAGCTGAGACGCGTTGAGAAATGTGGTTAATTGATTTCGGTTTTCGAGTGTAATTAATTTATGGTTTCCTTTTCGATACTCGCCTGCAGAATGACCACAAAGCTTATTGTTTAAATTGGAATCAAGAGACAGGTGCATCGCAGTATTAAAGAGAATCTTTTGTAAAAAGTCAGTGCAGCATTGTGAAAATGTATATTTGGTTTGGAATTATTTCCTTGATATAGGTCATTAAATAATATTCTAGTCAATTTATAACTGGTAAGAAGATACAATTTGTTAATAAAATCTAAAGGTTTTTCGATTTTTCTAAGCTTCTATTTCTATTCTAATTTTATAAATTATTCAGTAAACTTAAGACTTTTCTAGCCCACTTTTTAAGTTTACAAAATTGTATTTATTACTAATTTCTGCATTTAACCCATGTATTCCCCCATTCTATATATTTCACAGAATCACCCTGCATGGCTATACGACAATGTCCAATGCTCGCGAGCTGGCATTGATCGAGAAATGGGCTGACATTGCCACGCCGGCGACGCCACATCGGCCGACATTGTCACCAACATCGCCGCCAGCTCTCCACAGATCGCTGGTCAAGTTCTGCTGCTGCCCACAGCGGAGGCGTTACAACCTCAAGCAGCCGAAGAAGGTTAATACGCTGCATGCCAGAAATATATTCGTCGATGATAGCGAGTTCACTTATATTGATGATGTGCCACGGCGGCGTCGAGATTGCAGCAGTGATTTTAGCAACGATCTTAGCCAAGATACAGCGACAGCCTCAGATACCGATACAACTAGAGATGTGGATGTGGATGATGAGGCCAATGATATCGCCGAAGACGACGGAAATGTGGCGCTGATATTAATGAATCAACGAAATCTGAACGAACAATGGCGGCAGGACAACAAAGGCAGCAGCAATAGCAACAGCATAGGCAACATTGAACCAGCAGCAGCAACTAAAAATTGCGCTGTCACAAAGAGCCCGCCAAGTGGCAATGAACAGCAGCAGCAGCAGCCGCTGCAACGACAACCAACCCAAAGACTTAGCTTGCAACAGCAGCAACACCAACAGCAACAGCAAGAGCAACATAGCAATAAGGAAAATACACTAGACTTCCAGCAACTGCGCTGTAATTATTGTAAATTACCCGACACCGTCGCCGAGCCCCAAACGAACAGCAATTGCAACTCGAAAATTGATTCAACCAAGTCGTCGCAGAATAAAATGACAATTACGACAGCCACCGAGACCGAAACAGCAACGGCAACTGGGGAGTGTGGGCTGCCAGCAACATCGGTAGCAGCAGCATCAGCAACAGCAACAGAAGAGTTTGTGGGTGCTGCCACAGAAGTGTTGTGCAGCGATAAAGCAACATTGACAGCAACAGCCACATCTGAAGTTGCAACTAAGCCCCGCATTGCAGCGCGTCCCACCACGCCCAGCCGCCTTAAGACTGTGATCAAAACGACAATGGTGAAGCGAAGTCCTAGCCATGACTCAACGGCAACACATGTGTTGCAGCCGAACAGCTGCAACAGCAGCAGCAACAACACCAGCAACAGCGACACCAGCCGCCACATTGCAGCCCATGACGAGCCCAGACGCTCGGTTAGGGAGCGCATCGCCGCCTTTGCGGCAGGAAATGGTAAGTTTACTTAATCAGCTTTGGCTTTGGCTTAGGCAGTGTCGCCGCATATTGTGGGAATTATTGGACTTGGGCTAGGCACAGAGTCACACACTCATCGAGGCTAGTTAATAGCAGCAGTTATTGTTATTAATTGATGAGAGCAAGGGTTCTGTTGGGGGGATAATACAAAAGGAAGTGCAATGTTGTGGGATTATGCCATATATAATTCCTTTTCCATGGCCATTTCCGATTTCCATCAGACTTAAGCTTAAAGTATCAAGAAGTATTTTACTACTGTAACCCCAATTTATTATAGATATTTTTCCTTATATTAGTTTTCATTTATGTTTCTGACATAAAAACTCTAAAACATAATACATAAATATGCTTTAGAGGTATATAAACCCAGTAAGAACATTAATTAATTAAAACAAAGTTCATTCTGAGATAACTGCCTCATGCCTCATCCTTCATTCCCCAAGGTCGTTGTTTATCGAAAAGCCAGCTCAGATCCTCGTCATTTCCTGTAATTATATCATGAAATATCGTGAAAAATACCAAGTGTTTAGCTGATGCTACCGATAAGACGTAAATGCCACACAAGATCGAATTAAATTTTTTTTCAGAGAATAAATCTTAAGCATGTGAATCATTTTCGCTCTGCCCGACAATTACTTACAACGAAATCAATTAAAGCCAATTTGAGGCCTAATTAAAATACTTATAAAATAATAAATAAATTATTGACATAAACAGGAAATTTATAGAAAAGCCAGCCAGCTGCTAAGGGCGTGTCTTTGTGACTTTTTCTATATACATACATATTTTTCACTTTATTTTTTTACCGACTGCAGTTTGTGTGTTTCTGTAATGAATTATGCATGACATGGAGCCTTCGGTTTCCGTTAACATGGCACACTCACAAATATAGGCACACACACCTTTGGCATGAGAGTCGAATCTATTACAAATCAATTAAACGCCGCAATGCTTAATAAAAAGTCACTTAAGCGGCATATAAAAAACTTCCCGGCCACATGTCCCGGCTGTACTTCTTTTTGTGTTTAATAATAAAGTAAAAATTTTATTATTAAAACGTCTGCATAGGTCTGGCAAATGGGAAAGTCGTTAAGTTGGGTGCAGCTCAAAAAAAACGCACTGCTGCGGCCCAAACTCTGAAAAGAAAAACACTCCCCGGTCAGCTTTTTGTCACCAGTTGTAAAGTGCACTCCATTTGACTCGAACCACGCCCAAATATCCCCCTGCAGTTTTGCACAAAAAAATAAAGTAAAGTTGAAAAATAAAGCAAAAAAGAGCAACAAAATCGACAAAGGCGCAACAGGAAACACGTACAACACACGCGGCAATCGACGTCATGAGTGCGTATTATATCATTTTGATAGGCAAATGAGGCTTGAAAGCCGCCAGAGTCGGAGTCATTCCCAGAGACGCAAGCCCCAGAGGCTGCCAACTCCAAAGCCCTGCCCTTAGCTGGCTAACTTGGCAAGTAAATAAGCCAAGGAAGTGGCCTATTTGGGTACTCTTTCTCAGGAGATTCTTTAAAGAGTTGAAAGATCTTGCTAAGAGCTTAAAAAATTAGTTTTGAAATTTATTTAATGGGTAGAAAACTTTGTCGTAAACTTACCCATACTAATTCGCGCTAAAACTGCTTTTAAAATACCTGAAACAGAAGAGAAATAGGTATTTTAAATAATGTGTTTATTAAATTAGATGACAAACTTAAAGTCTAGAGATTACTACTCCTTGAGCAAGGGTCTAGAGAGCCGTCTTAAGTTGGGCGGCGTCTGAGGGCGCCTGTGATCTGTGCTGATCGGCATGACGAAGACGAAGACGTTGTCCCGAACCGACACACGTCAGCTCAGCGAGGGATTCTCCGGAGCTCCATGGGTTAACTCCATGGTTTCCCCGGGTTCCCTGGGTCTCTTGCTCATCGCCCGCTAATCGCGTGTCCAAGTGTCCATTTTTGCCCAGGCTGACAGCTTCTGGCGAGAGCGGTGCGGTGAGCTCACTTGTGCTTATTTCATTTTATTTATTTACTCATTCGCCAGCCGGCACAGTCGCCAGTTGAGATGAAATGCATTGAGGTAGGTCTTCAGGCCGAGGGGGAGGCAGAGAAGATAACTGCAAGCAGCAGGCAAATATTGACCAGACGGGGAACACACTTCCCAGCATGTACTTTTGTGCATTGTCTTCAATTAGGCACAGTAACACCTCCACTGCACAAAAAAAAACCCGCAATTGGCAATTAATCACGTCGCAGTGACCTCAGCCAGCGAATCAATCAGAAAGACACACACACCGCCACCGCACACCACACACTCCCATCACAATGAATGAACGAACGGTGGACGGTGGCCATTTAGCGGACACACCCAGCAAAATTTTATTTCGAGTTCAAGTAAATAAGCAAATAAGCTAAATGCGTACAAATGTTTTGTTTTCGCACTCTTTGTTCGGCTTTGCAGAGTCCACAGAGAACGAGTACGGGTTCCCGAAAAAATAAAGAACACAAGAGGAATTTATGACCAACCATCAAATAGAACAATAGCCCCGAATTTTATTTCTGACCAGCTATGTACATATCCTCTTGTTAACCCGTTAATTAGGCATTCAAACAATAGCTAAAATAAGAATTACTATATAGCAAAGTGGATAGTAAATTGCGACATTGCGCTGGCCTTTAAACCGACAGCATATGTCATCGAATGTGGTCATCGATCGGGTGGATTAAATATAAAAGGTTTATAAATGAAAGAATAATGAGCCATCTCTTAATTTTCTAATAATAAATTCGTGCTCAATGTCAATTCGGGCAATGTCCAAAGGTTTTGACCTGGATTAATAAAAGCAATACTAAGGCTAATTTCTCAATAACTCAATTAACTCAATTAACTCAATATAATAAAATGTTTAAGGCACAAATTCGTGTTTGAGAAGTTTTCTAAGTTTTCCAAAGCTTTTCTTCCCCTGTAAAATAAGCTCACCGCACACACATGTGTCGCCAAAAAAAAAAAAATATTTTTTGGTGACTGGAAAATTGCAATCGAAATTGGGGGAAGACCTCCCATGAACTTTCGACGCGTCTCCCACACGGCGGTAAATAAAATATCGCGTCCCTATGGTCAAAAGTACCGTTAGCATTGCACAATTGAAATGCAGTTAAGAAAAAATAAAGAAGAAGAAAAGTGCAGCCAAGTGTGGGCCTGGCTTTTTCTTATTTTTTTATATTATTTTTTAGGCCTGACTCTGGCTGGCCTGGCGGCCTGCCAATCGGCCCAAAACGATCAATTGGCAGAGAGACCCCCATAAAATGTTGCCAACTGTCTCTCTGTCTGTATGTCTGTCCGATATTCGGTCGCTGTCTGACTGACTCTCGTTTGGAGAGCTGATTTACGAGCTCGCCACGGGCCGTTGTGTAACGCATGCGATTCAGAATTTTTAAATGCCAAGCTCTGACCAGCAGAAGCGAAGTGCATGGGGAGAAATTAAGTTCAAGTTAAAAAACTTGTCAAGTAAAAGATATATTTTACAGATAGTTTTAGTCTAAAAATAATATTTTCTTGTATTCTAGAAGTGGGAGATTTTTCCATCTTTTAACTTGAATACATTTATTTTTTAATTTAGACTTGCTACAATTTTATTTATAATATATATTATTATAATTATAATAATTAATTTAAAATAAATAAAGTGTATAAAGTTCATAGAGTCTATGATTAAGGAGTTTTGCTAGCTTTCGTTAAAAAAAAATATTTTAACAATATTTTCAAAGGGTTAAATATTAGCCTTAATATTAGACAACACAATAAATCACAAAAAAAATACATTTTTTTTTATACAGTGTATAGTAAAGAGTCAGTCGAGAGACCCCTTGCTGTTGTTTTTTCGGTATTGGCTGTCGCCAAGTCGCGACGGTGGCGGCGACATTTTAATCAAAAAACTCAATCGAACGCACGCATGCGCAATAAAAACAAAAATAAAATCAAACCTATAAAATCAACTGGCAACCACCACAAGAGTCACTCTTAAACCGTTTCACTTACCCGCCGGAAAAAAAAATAAAAGAAATACGTATGTACATACTATAAGTAGAGATATAAAGACATATGCCGGCCGGTTCGGAGGCGTCGGAGTTCTTCCGTTTGACAAAGTTCAAATAACCTTAGGCCCCTATGCGAATTTCAATTCGATTTGCTGGGAATTTATTGACATTCATGTGGGTTAAGGCTTGAGAATTGATTTTTGGCTTATGATAATGTGGCGAAGAAGAGGAAATGGGGAAATTAAGATGCTTTGTTAGAGATATATTGCTTATACATACAATGAGAAAATTAAAACACTAGACATTAAATCCTATTATGGTATAATTAAATCTGAAAATAAATAACATATAAATCTCTTGTTGGTTAAATAGGGTATAATTTTAATAGTTTTTTTTTTTTGAATAAATTTAATCTCCCATCCCATCTATCCATAACCAAATATTAAAGAGATTTCGATCTCCTTAACCAAGTGACACATTTTCAACTTTTGCTGGAAAATAAATGTTTGTAGGCTCGGCTCCCCAACCCCATAAAGTAGAACCCAAAACTGAAGATAAATAATGTGGAAACATTCGGGGAATGGCCAAGTGTGAGCAATAAATTCGAATATGTAAATAATTGCTGGCAATTTTTGGCGCGCCACTGGGAAATTAATTAAAACATTCGCTGGCGCAGGCCATATGTGTTGGCAAATAAAAAAAGGAGTTAAGTCTACATGTGAATGAGTCCAAGGCATATTGCAAAATTTATGACAATTTAAATGGCACACATTTGGTGGACAATTTAAAGCGATTAGCGCCGAAATTTTCGCGCATTTGGACTCAAGCAGTCAGCTGGCTTTGGATTGTATGGCTTTTCATGCAACAATTTATTGGGAAATTTGTTGTGGGGTGCGCCGCAAGTCGCAAAAAAATTACCAGATTAGTCAGATACTTTTTTCAGAGAGGAAAGGTTGTGGACTTTATAGAAATGAATACTATTTTATTAACTTACAAATATTTTATTAATTTATCCTAAAAAATGAATGATGGTGGATGGATGTTGGATCTTTTAAAGCTTCCTTATTTTTTTTTTTAAATAAAACACGTTTTTTATATTGTCTATCTTCATCTATAAATGTTTGTAATTTCTTTTTATAACTTTTTTATATCTATACTTTATTTTTTCTAACTCTTACAGAGCCACAGCAGTCGGTGCGGCCTCATGACAAAGTCAAGAAGTTAACTAAAATGCAGTGCAATGGCAATACAAATCAAAACAACATGACAGGCGATGTGAAGAGTGCAATTAGCAGTGGCAGCAACAGCAGCAGCAGCAGCAACGCACAGCAGCAACATCAAACGCTTATCAACGGCAAGGCGACTTTGCCGCCAGCAGCAGGCGGAGTTGCTGTTGCAACAGCCACATCCGCGGCAGCATCCGCGACTGCATCCGCGGCACCAGCAACATGCGGCACGTCAGCAATCGCCACTGACGCGACGCGCTACAAATCGGGATTAAGTGATGCGGCGGCCAGCGGAGACGTTGATGGCCGTCCGACTACTCCTGCCGCTGCCGCCGCTCCGAGCGTTTTTAGCACCGGTTGTGCAACGATGCCGCGAACTCGCCAATACGGAAGCATTGCAACTGCAGCAACAGGAGCAACATCGGTTGCATCCACGGGAGCAAATGCAGCCAACACCATGACAGCTGATAAGAAATTCTTGGGACAGACGGCGCCCCTACAGGGGCATCCTCTTCCTCATCATCATCTTCATCATCATCATCATCATCTTCACCATCCTCATCATAAGCTGCAATTTGTCGATAAGGCTGACTCCGAGCTGGCCGCCTTGGACAATCTGGATTTGGCACACAGCTTAGACCTGTTGGATGTGGATGGCGAGGATCCATATGGAGCCCTGCAGGATTATTTGGAGCGTGTCAAGGTGAGTGTTTTAGGCTATGGGATTTCTAGGGTTAATGGGAAGCACCACACACTTCCGTTCTCGTTGAATGGGGGAAGAAGAATTGGGCTATGCTCCACTTGTTGTCTCAGTCTGTTAAATGACATTATTCAATTTCTGGCATTTTCACATGATAATAACAGGCAATTTATGTGTGTTCCCAGCAAGAAAATGCCAACGGACAACACACTGAAAAAAAAAGTTAATAAAAATTAGCCAGGAAATGATTTAAATCTTTTTCGGCTTAACTCAGATGTTTTTGATAGCCAGAAAATAATTTTATTCAATATCATTGAGTTATAACAAGTGATTTAGAGATTTTAGTTCAGCAAAATTATTTTTTTTATATTTTTTCATGATTTTATGATATTCTTATACATTTTCTCTCCCTGTAAACTTACTCAACTGCGCCTGGGATCCGGCCTAGTGGCAGTCTTTCAATGAACCCCTGCTTCCCTCCTGTCAACACGGTGTGATTTTGCAAATGATTATTTTGCGTGACAGAAAAATGTGTTAGAGGCAAACAAACACACTCACAAATACACTTCCAAGCACACTCACACTCCCATACACACACACCGCTCGCCTAGTCAGCTGTAATATGTAACGCATACGCAGTGTTGCACGCCCGACTTTCCGTTTAGCCGCTTTGGCTGTCGTTAGAGTTGTCGTTGCCCCTGTCAGCCTCGTCGTCGCCGTCGTCGTCGTCAGCGATCGTCGTGTACATAAAATTTTATGTTTCTGTACCGGAAAGCGCAATATTACACATACACATCAACGATGACGGCAACGTCAATGGCCGCAGCTTTAGTTTTTCTGTTTTTCATCGCCTTTTTCCTTTGGTCTTTGTCTTTTTTTATAACTGTTTCGCATGAATTTTCTTTATAGCCAAGTAATATTTGTGTTTTCATTTTTTTTGTTTCGTTTTTATTATTATTATTTTGTTTATTTGTTGGCCTATGCGGAAGCCATGCACGCACGCGCTTATGCGTTTATGGTTCTTGCGGCGTTTGGTGGTCAGCTATGCTCCATTAAACATTAAACTCTGCAGGCTGCCAGCTGGGGAACAACATATTTTCAAGTTTCATAAGGAATTTTGAGTCTATTTTTATGTTAATTGGGGCGGTAGAAACTGCAAAATTTAAGTCTTTTATTTAATGCGAAAATTGTTGCAATTTAACTTAAAATTTATTAAATCTATTTCTGGATTTCCTTTCATATTCGAAAAGTTAGAAAATCGATTGGAATTTTATGGCTTTGTTGATCGTGCCAAATTCAGAGCAAAAAAGAGTTTTTCCATGTTTCACATGACTTTTTTTTGCCATTAAGGCTACAAAGATAAGTACTATTAAATGCGTTTAATAGCTCAGGCTTTCTCTGCACTTAAAAAAATGATGGTGTTTCCTAGAGAGTAAATACTCTATACATTTAAGCATTATTTAAAATATATAGAAAAATTTTAATTTATAAAAAACATTTAATATTATTTTTGTATTTGATATTTAATTGTAAACTCAATCTAACTTGGAAGAGAGAGATCTATCTTTCTGAACTTATAATTTTATTACAAATTTTTCCTGTGTATCCAGACTTTTCCGGTGCATTGGCCAAGCTCTAGATAAATAATAAACTTCATTACTAAGGTGTTTTTCCATCGCTTTTCTGCCAAAGTAAAGCACCCACAAATCGCGGGCAAATCGCTGGCGATTTAACTGCGTTTCTTAACGCTCCAAAATCAGAGCAAGGCGTTTTTATCGCCGCTGATCAACTGGGATGGCTTTATGGCCATATAAACGGAGCACGCCATGTGCCATATGCCTTGTGCTGCATATGCTGCATTTTATAATCAGTGTCATCACCTCAACACCCATAGACGCCCCTTTTTTATGTCGAGAGTCCCAACTAAACCTAGTTTGGCTTAGTTTTTTTCTATGGCAATGGCGTGGGCTGTCAGCTTATGGCCTTACACCGCGGTTATTAACGCCTTTTTACATATTTTTCCCTCTGCTCCCTCTCTTCTTCCCAAGTAAAATATATATATACAACTAATTTTTTTGGCTAAATTGAAATTATTAGCCGGCAACTGTGCCTAATGATGACAAAACGTGTCACAGCGCTCTGCCCACGCAGCTTTCTTTGGGCGAGGGTTGAGGAGGGGACTGAGGTCGGTTGGTCGGTCGCCTGCCTTTGTGCACATTTATTATGACAAATAGTGCAACGCTTTTGCCTTTTGCCGGCTGGAAATTGCCGTTACTCGCTAAGACTGCTAAGACGCTTGTCGCTTAGCCTTAGGCTTAATTTGACTACACAGACACAAAAATAGGGTCGTTAAAGGGAGTATAAGATGGGTTAATTTCAATGAAATGACAAGAAAAATGGATTAAAGATGTTGCAGATACTGGAAGAGTAGGTAGGTTAGAAAAGGTAGGGTTGTACTTATATCAGAAAAATGTTATAGAAGTTATTTACCATTTTTGTCGATTTTTGTTCTCCAATATATCAAACGATATATAAATTTATCGCACAACGATAAAATATCGATAAAGTTTCTATATATAATATTTATATTTTCTGTCACTATGCCTGGCCTTTTATCGAATAGGTATTAGGTTAAAGCAGTTCCTCCTAAATAATAAAAAGTAAAAAATATGTAAAATTATATATAATTCATAATTCATTTTTCGCATGATAGCCATAGACTCGATATAATTATAAGGTAATAAGGCATGGCTTTCCCTATTTCTTTTTCTATTTATTTTCAAGTGTAGTTATGAAATGCGTTAGTGGAGGCGGTAATCACCGCCTGACCCATTTAAGACGACGCACCAAAACGAAACGAAGCGAATTCATGACAGGCGTTCGGGCTGGCTCTAAGCAACTCGTTTTCTGCGACGCGCTTCCTGCCTCAATTAGCGCTGGCTTTTGCACAGATTTTCCATAATTTTACATGGACAAGCGCTAGGCTATGCCCGGCTGGGGCAAAGTTTTCCCGTTTAAGCAGCCATTAATTGGCGCTCGTCAACATTGGGACCGACGACGACGGTTGTGCGGTGGCTAAGCAGTAAGCTTAATGCATCAATCAAGCTTTCAGCGTCACAACGTGTATAAATATTGCTTTTTTCTCTTATATTGCTGGAAATCTGATAAATCAGAGGCGACGCGACTGGGCTTGCGTGTGTTCTCAAACGATTTTAATTATAGATATCGAAAAAAAAAAACCTGGGAAATTGAGACGTAAGGCTGCGCCCAGGAATTGTTTCTTTTTCGGGGCTTTAGTTTTGATGGTGGTTCGATGAACCCAGAAGAAAAAAGTATCTGCTTCAGCCAATTATGCGAATGCTGTTAATGAATGTGGGCGACGACTCGCCTTTGGGTTTATCTATATGGCTTTATGCAATGGCTCTGTCACTCGCCGAATGCGACTGCGACTGTAAAATGCGCCGGCTCAGGAGCAGCAGCTGCCTAGAGAAAGTTGTCTTTGCCCAATTTGCAAATGACGTTTTTTTGTCAACGTCAAGCGGGCCAAACGGGCCAAAAAACAAATGGCAATAAAAGGCAGCGCCTGCCTGCACGTTACTATTTTCGTCAACCGGGAGTTGATCCTCAGAAAAAACAAAGAAATGCTCAAACACAGTAAGAAAAAGTCTAGCAATCATCGTTTTAATAACCCATCAAATATTTTCTTGAGATATTAAGCAAGATATTGCCAGGAAAATCCGCTATAAGGTATTGACAAAAATATATTTAATGCATTTTATATCATTCTTAATAACATCAATATTGTCTGCTATCCCTAGGTCGAACTTTTCTATCTTTCTTAACTAATGATATTTGTATTTAATTCATTTATTAACGAAAAAGAAACTTGATACCGAAAAATATAATCACACCAACTTAAACCTCAAAACATATCAAAACAATATCTTTTCAACCGAAATCGATATTTTTCCATGTGTAAAAATAGAGTCAGAGAAGTTTTGATACCAAAGTGAAGCATTTGAGATGCGGGGAACGGAAAGAGGTAGACTTCTACAATTTCACCGGCAGCAATCATAATTGCAGACAGCAATTAAGCCGCTGTCACAGGCTGCCAGCTACTCATGCTGATCGCGTTACAAATGCAATTGCAAAGTTACAGTTGCCGCGTTGCAACTGCTGCTGCCGCTGCCGCATTGCATGTTGCAAGTTGTCAACGGATCGCTGACAATGCGTTGATATTTTCCGACAAGCAAATCAGCAGCTACAAAAAGGCCTTGCCACAGAAATTGAGCCAATTTGCTGACGCCAAAGCTCACAAGCTGGGGGAATCGCGCAAAAACCCAGAGACTTTCTTTTTCTCCATTTTAGTTTGATTTTATTTTATTTTCAAGTTGCCATTTGGGACTTTGGTTTTGGCGTTTTGAAAGCTCACAAGGCCAATGGAATTTAATTTGTAAAATCTCACTCCTGTGACACATTTGGTTCAATAGACTTGCGTGGGAGCAATGATCTTTCTTCTTCTTTTTACTCTTGCAATAGAAATGTTAGAAATATTAAAAAGAAAATTTAAATACATTTTAAAAGTTTTGTATAGAATATGTTATTTTAATGTAGTTTTAGGAAAGAAATCTATTGAACTTAACAATAAAAAAAAGTACCACAATTTCTACAATTGACATAAGATATTTTTTAGTAAAAAATATGGAGAGAACATTTAAATAAAATATACAAATTATAAAAGATAAACAAAAGATATGCATATATCCCGCATACTTTTTAGAAATGTAGACATTTACTTTGCCAATAAAAAACTTAAACACTTAAAAACTTTTTAAAATGTTTCAAATTACAACAGAACGCGGTATCCGAGATATGCTTCTGTGGGATTTCCTCTGAAGCTGTCACATCTGTTTAGCACTAAGCTCACCTAACTCAAACACAAAAACTCAGCCCTCCGGAAAACGCGAACAAACTACCTTTCAAAGTTTTTTCCCCTTGTAAAGCTGCTGCACGTGAGCTGTGAGCTGCGATTGACCACTTGAAGTGTCATTGCCCAGTCGAGGAGAGTTGAACAAATGGAAAACATATTTATGGACTGCTGCTTGCATTCTTCTAACCAAACATAGATACAAACATATATATATGCATACTGGCTTCTCCATGTGAAGTGCCATTGAAATTTATAATGATCTTCAGGGGATTTTGGACTGAACGCTCGCTCGGACGTCAGGCTACCTACCAGAAAAAGAAGAAAAAAAAAATTAAGAAAAAAAGCCAAAACTCGATGGTATTATTTAACCAATTTGTTGTTGCTGTTGTTGCCGGCGATGACCTTCAATGGTCATTTTTTGAAAAACAAAAAGGCAAGCTGGTCGCCACGCTGTGTGTGCTGGCTTACCAAATATTTTGACGTTGATATGTCGATGCTGCGCTGTGCTGTGGTCAATGTCAATGTCAGAAATGGGCTGAAGTGGAAAAATGCTCCCTTATAATTTTTCTTCGATTTTTAATGTTTAATAAGCTAAAAGTCTCGCATGATTGATGTGCGTTTTGGGGGATTACAGAGCCCTTGGCTTGGGAGTCTGGCTCTGAGCCTGACCTTTGCAGTCACACAGCTAAGCATCTGTTTGATGTTGCTGGTTGTTCTACAATATCTGGCCAGCATATCGGATCTGTGGCATCACAATTGCGTGCCACGCCCGCCTGTCTGCAGCTGTGGCTCCAATCCCCGTCTAGACCGGCACAATGCTGATTGCATTTAGCGATAAATTAACCAATGAATACAATTAAAATAGGCAATACTCGAGGACTGCAAGGCAGTATGGCCAAGGGCAGCCAGCCAAGGAGACCTTCGCGGTGGACACAGGAAGAAATATGTGTTAAATTTGAGTTGGTCAATGGGTTAAGGGGTTTTTCGAGCAGAGAACTTGTTAGAAAGAGTAAGAAAAACCTATTCCAGGTTTTCCACAGAGTTTTAATGGAAAATATAACTTTGAAGTTTAAATAAGGTTTGTTATTAAAGAAAACTTTCCCAAAAGATACCAAGTAACTATTCGCCCTAAAGTCAGTGCCCTGATTCTTTTAACAATATTAATTTAAAGCTTAAATATGCTTTGTTAGTGAGGAAAACTTCCACAAAAGATGCCAAATAGCTCACATCAGTACCCTATTTCTCCCAGTGCCGTTATAGAAAGGCCTCCACCAAGGGCAACTGACTGGTGTAACCTTCAATTCGCCACAATACGATTCGATTGGATTCGATTCGATTTCTCTCTCAAAATCAATTGCATGCTTTACTTTATTGTGTGCTATAGTTCTCTCTACAGGAGTTTTTTTTTTATTTTTGAAAAAACGGTGCCCCCAGGAAGCCGACCAAACTGGAAACTGAGAAGCGAAAACCTAAACCGAATATCGCCCGCCGCATTTAAATGTTCCAATTGGCCGAATCAGTGTCCATGTCCGAGTTTACCAGTGGATTAGCCGAGGTGCGATTGCGTTAATTGTGTCTTGTGGGCAGAGATCTCCTTAGGCGCTCGCCGTTCATTGTCCAGGGGGAGGCGGAGTAGGGTGAGGAGGATGTTTTCACCTGCTGGCGCATGTGATTGGGATTGCCAATGAAGCGGACATGTTGTTGGGGCAACATCAGCAATTGCTGCTGCTGCTGCTGATGATCGGCACTTGACATTGATCTTGTCGGGTGCAATCTATTAGCGGTCAGTCGCCAAGAAGGAGCCTGAGCCTGTGCATCCTCCATTGACAGTGATGGTCTGACTGATTGATCGTAACCATTAATTTTATGCGTTGACATTCTTTGCGGCCTGTCGTCATCTGTTGTTGCTCCCCGCCAGAAGCGTTTGCCTCGATTCGGTACAAACGGATCGTCGACATTGTAGAGATCCCGGAGCTGCAGCTTCTTGCCCCGGGTGGCAAAGAAGGGATCGTCTTCGACGGACAGCAGGTTGCGATGCTTTTTGCCGCGATGCGGATAGAAGAGGTCATCATACTTGAACAGATCCTTGACCTTGTCGCGTTTACCGCGATTGGGGACAAAGGGCTCATAGCGATTCATTAGGGCATCCAGATCAGGAGAGTTGTGCTTGCGACCTCGGGGCGGTATAAAGGGATCACTCTCCTGGCTGACTTCATCTGGAAATTGGAAACAGGAAATTTAGAAATGAATAAAATAAAACTGGAAATATTCACAAACTCACCTCCCCACTGATAGCCATCGAAGAGCTTCTCCCTGCGCACTAAGACATACTGCGGCTCATCCACAATTAGTGGTGGCTCCAAGTGACCGGATAGGTTCAGTTTTTTCCAGAGAAACATGCCTGGATAATAGTTCTCCGCTGCACCATCACTCAAATTGCCAGGAGTCCGTTGTGTAGGATATAGAAGCTGCATGGCCCAGTGCAGGAACTTGATGAGATCATGCTCGCCAGTAAGCAGCATAAACACTTCATTGCTGGTCTCATCCTCGTCGTCTTCATCATCCCCAGAGAGCTCCTCGGAATCGGAGGAATTAACCGCAGCATCCGAATCCTGCATGGAACTCAGCTGCAAGTGTAGGCGTGCAAGGGCCTCTTTGTTCCTTCAAGAAGATATTTATAAGGTTTTCTCAGTTTCTATAGGGTGATTAATGTCCCATCATTTGTACACTTTAAGGAGCAGCACATTTTCACATTTTTCTCTTCCGCGTGGGCAGCGACCATGAGTTTCAATTACACGTCTTAAGCTGGAGTTTCTCTTTTTTTCTTAATTTTTTTGGGAAAAAACAAGAGACGACACCAGCAAATTGATGAACTTATTTTTCTGTGGCTCCCACTCGAAACATCTCGCAGACATGTGACCCAGAAATCGCCGTAACTCTTTGGAGCTGTCAGGGCTGATCCAATTCAATCAAACGACACACAAATTGAGCCAATTCCTCAATAAAAAATTACTGTGTAAAATTACAAATTAAACGAAGAGCAAAACATCATCGAAAGCTATGCGGGTCTCCTCGGAGGCCAATTAATCAAACATTTAACAAATCAACAAAAGGCAAACACAAGAAATAATTATTACTATAAAGTCCCTCAGCCATACCATGATTAATTCGAATTTAATAGCAGCGCCCAATAATTTTTCAACACAAGATAATATTCCACACACACTAATTACAAGTCGCAGCGGAAGAAAGAAACAGTTTTTTAAATAAAACAAAAGAGGAGTGAAAAAATATATATATCCGAGCTTGGCATGAAAAGTGAAACTCGTAATGCAGTTTTCGTTTCGATTTCGTTGCGGGCCAATGAATTTGCTGACAGTTGTTATTTTATAAAATAAATCAACATACGTTGGCGAGCGGCCTCCTGGCTGACTTAAAACAAAACTGCAATCGTTCGTACTGATTTTTTCACGCCCATTAATTGGTTTTGCGTGTTCCCAGCCGACAGCCAAATTGTCGACGATTTGTTGCCGCTCTTGCGGTCTTAACCTTTATTTTTCGCGTCGTTTTCTTACAACTTTTTTTTTGGCCAGACCTGGCGCCCTGAGAAGGGTTAGCATTAACCCATTGAGTGCAGGGTTCAGCTTGGAATTAAATCGGAACTAAAGGTCTTTTGAGGAAATATTAAATTACAAACAAGAGGGGTGCAGTCTATTAAAATTCACCCCCTTTCTCCCTTTTCACGCTTTTCCTGCAATGCACAAGCAAATCAGCAATAACATCTTATAATTTGTATCCAGTAGCGAACGAGAGAGAGAGAGTTGCATGCTGAGAGAGCTTTCCATTTTTCTCTTAGTTTACAATTGGGAGGAATCAAAAAACAAAAACAATTATGCTTTGAGAGAAACCGCATTTCTACGTTTTTCTACCTTCAGTCTTAGAAAAGTTAAGAAGTGTATTTAACCTTCCTTACTATTTCTAAGCAGTTAAATTGAATTAAAAATCTTGTAACTAGATATTTCTTCAAAATCACCCCAACTTTCACAAAGGGTTAAACCTGAACTTTAGCTGATAAATTGGTTTACATGCGAAGCGGAAACGAGGCGCGAAACTTTCTCAACTTTCCTCCTGTGCAGCCTTGAACCCGCTGCCCTTATTCCCCTTCTTCTGCATCTCCTCCGCTTCCTTTTGAGGGCCACCCACATCCTGGCTTTCAACCTGGACTTCTCACCTGGCGGCTAGCATGGTGCGATAGTACTCCTGCGGACACTTGGCGGATGCACCGGCTCGACCCTGGCAACGGTTGCTCCAATAGCGGTGAGAAGGCGTGGCACCAAAGCCACCACTACCTCCACCACCACTAGTGGGTCCCAGTCCAAAGCCCAATCCTGGTACAATTTCCTGCGGCGCTGATTGCCGGTCCCCTAAATCATCTGTATTTCGATTAAAATCCTCAGACGGTGTCCGCGATTCCGAATTCTCCGCTCTAGAGTTGGGCAGCATGTCGAACAGGACGCGTGCATCCTTTTTCTGCTGCGGCAGTTGCAGTGACTGCTGCTGCTGCTGCTGTTGGCTCAAGGCCGCCTTCGTGGCCGTGGCGATAAGCGATGGTGGCAGAGATAGGACCACATTGCCATGGCCATGGCCACCGCCGCAATAAATCGCCAGGCAGACGCTGAGCCAGGCCAACGTGAGCCTCATGCTGTCTGCAGTTGTTGCTGCTGCGTCTGCGATGCAAAGCCAGACTTCACCGTCGACGAGGCTGTTCCAATTTTTATTTCTCCTGCTCCTGCTCCTGCTGCTGCTGCCTTGGCGGCCACTTTGATGCAGCGATACAGGCAAGAAACCAAACCAGCTAACAGCCAAGCCAACCGGCGGCAACCGCTGCGTTTTTGGCTCTTAGAAAAACGGAGAGACTGAAACTGAAAGTTGTTGGCGAGCGGCCCAGCTTTTTATAGCCACCAGTTGATGGTGACGCCGATGATGAGGATGGGGATGCTGAGGATACTGCGGAGGAGCTGCCCGCGGAGTTTTGGGAATACGCCTGCTGGTCGTGGACCAAGAGACCCTTGGTCACACATATGAAAGCACTGCGAAAAATAAGTATGTCGAGGGTTCTCTTGTTCCTAAATACGTGCTTTTTGGGTAATTCCTTTCTTTTTATTTGTATGTTGCTGCATTAAATAAATCCCACAATAAAATGAGACATAACTTCATAAGATATATCATTAGCATTTAACATCATTATTTAACAAAAATCCCTTGATTTATACATTTCCGTATAAAAGTACCACCCATTTTCCCCAAGTGTTTCCTGTTTGATTCCGCAGCAATGCTTATTGTTTGTACAGAGCATCGTAGCATGAAATTAATAAAAAGCAATTGCATTGTATGACGACGAACTGGGAAATAAGCAGCGGCCCACTTGAGATCACCGCAGGCACGGAACTACCCCGCAAACGTTATAGTTTCAGTGTTAGAACCATCGAAATCAGTGGGCCAAGTCGTTTGTCCAGCTCTTTTGTTTGCCTAACCTGTGACCTACCAACCGCCTTCACAAATTAGTCGCACAACCTGAGAACAACTGAGAACTCTCTGCGGCGATAAAATCATAGAGTGGAGCGGCTTTCCTTCAAAGCCCCCAAGAACTGGCTACCCTTTCAGAATTTATTGCCTGCTAATGTTCGATCGCATTTGTCTGAGGGCAGCGGCAGCAGCCCTTCTGGGTAAAAAAGTAAAGAAAAGAAACGGACACAATTGTTGAGTAATGAGCACTGCACGTTATTAATGTCACTGGAGGAGCAGGCAGACCTTGTTCTCTGTCTTGGGCCACGATTTTTAATTAAGTAATTCGCTGACTTTGTAAGCCCTGTGGGCTCCATCTGTCTGATCTTCTCCGGGTTCTCTTCCCTTTGGGTTTTTCGGGCTTCTTTTTTCCCGCTTGTTGTGTTTAATCTGGCTAACAAATTGCTTCATTTCAATTTATTTGCATTCCCTCCTGCGAGTCGTGTTGCCGAGAGTTCGTGGCTGCAGTTTTCTGTTTTCCTCAGCCTTCGAATGTGGAAAAAGGCAACCTCGGCCGGTCGGTCGGTCGTGTTCTAATTTATTTGTCTTTGATTGTGCCCATGTCTCTGTGGGTCTCCTGGTCGTGTCCTGGGCTTTCTTTTTGTTCCTATTTCTGTTGCTGTTTTGCCGCTGCTGCTCCTGTCCCTGTCCCAGTGTTTGCGGGGCAAATTAAGCAAACATACATCATAGTCGGGGGCCATTAGAAGAGGCTGTAGCGCTCTGGGCGCGATTAATAGACCATTGCCTTGATATATGTGTGCAATTAGAGTGCTAATCAAAACCTAATCTTAGCGGCAGTCCGGAATTTATGTGTCCTCTATGCAGAGAAGAAAAATAATTACAGGAATGGGAACGAACTGATTGGGAATAGGGTTGTAGGGAGAAAATAGTTTTTTCTTAAAAAAATACTAAGAGAAAAGATTATCCAATAGAAAAGATAGAAAGGTACAGCCCCTTCTGCTGAATAACCCTTGGGAATGATTGGAAAAAAAATGATAATACGGTCATTTAATTAATGAAACAGGAATAAATGTAAATTTAATAGTTGTAGATGTTGTTATAGGGTAAAATTTCGTTTAATTTTAATATAATATAGGGGGACATAAACTGCTAGCTAAGAAAAAAGGATGCGCTGAATAATTCCTTGGGAACTATAAGGAATAAAGGAAGTAGGAATAAGAATAAACTTAGAGTTACTGTGTAAGATACTTTTAGTTAAATACAGCATATAAAATCTTTGCTCCTGCTGAATAATAAATTGGAAATTCAATTGGAAATTCGATGTATACTTTTAAACCAAAAAGAAAATTAGAATAAGTAATGAAGTAATTTATATTATCTAGAACATAAAGCCCTATTTTTCTGCAAGTGCTGTCAACTAACACAACTGCCATTCTAATTGCAGCGGGAAATCAACGAGGTCTTCGAGCTCCGCAAGGTCCAGCGCTTGGAGCAGCAGCTTCGCGAACAACTGGAGGAGCGGCTATCGCAGGCTGGAGTCCAGCAGCTTGATGAATTGTCTCGTTCCACGGAATCAGATAGTGGCTTTGACAGCAGCAGCACCACAGCAACATCGGCAGCGGCAACAGCAACAGCAACATCAACAGCAGCAGCAACTGCAACAGCGACAACGGCGGGTAAGCCAGTGACAACTAAACTAAGGGCATTGTCTCCGCCGCCTCTGAGTCCAGTGAAGTCCCTGCCCGCTTCTGCTTCTGCTCCTGCTCCTGCTGCTGCAGGCCAGACGGAGGATGTCAACATTTGGGCCTGCAAGTTTCTACGTGATCTGGACAGCCTGATGGCCGCCGATAAGCTGCCACCGCACCTGGCCCACCTGGCCGGAGTCGGAGGATCTGCTTCCGGCTCTAATTCCGGCAGCAGTTCGCCCATTTCCCGGACAGCTCCCATGCTCCTGTCCGCAGCAGCTACGGCGGCCATACAGAGTCGTTACGGCAAGGGCTCATCCATCATGGAACAGCAGCAGAATGGCCTCGTCTTAAAGCCAGAGAAACACGTAAGTGTATAGAAAATATATATTTAAATACTAAGAAATATTTTGCCAGAAGAAAAATTAAAAATACCGATTTGAGTCCCCTTTAAGAATCAGTTACTTCAATTTACATTACAAATGCGGGATTATCCCTGGGAGTATTCATAAATTCTGTAGCTCAGGCTGGGATTTCCTAATCTCGAGTCACTGGAATTCCCCATGTAATCTCCCCTCCTCGCCGCCTCAATTTCGACATGCGAGCGAACAAACAACAGCAAGCATACTTTATGAATTTGGGTTAGATAAAATGCGCTCAGAAAGACAAAAGGCATTTAATCTGAATCACAACAATCTTGTCAACATGCACAGGCACCAGCGGAATTTTTCGGTGGCCCACACACATGGAGACAGGGAACAAGGTTTGGGGGGAAAGAATGTTCTTTCAAGAACTGCCATATGTTCCAGGCAGGCAGCCATCCATCCATCCATCCATTCGCCGGATGCGCAACTGAAGCGCGTGAAATTTATGGGCAGCAGAAAAGCTGGGTAGTTCGGGGGCATCAAGAAGAAGATGAAAATGGAAACGAGGAGGAGGCATGAGGAAGGGCAGGAGGAAAGCGAGGGCAGGCAGCCAAGACCGCTGATAGACAGTCGTCACTCGGTGGCTGGCACTTGAACGAGTTAAACTTTGAACTTCTGCTCGAACGAAGGGAATGACATCTGTGGATGGGGATTTTTGTTGCATTTTTCGGTGGCCTCATCGCCACAGCGCCATAAAATGTGTAATAAAATAGTCTAATTAGTGCAGTTCTTGAGCGATAGATTGGTAGACAATTGGAGATTGATTGCCGTGCATTTGGGTCATAAAAGATTTTCTAATTGCAATCAGAGGAAAGAGCAAAAGTTCACTGGGAACTAGTTGGCAACTTTTACTCTGTGATAAGCCAAAGAAGGAAGTCTTACTACTATGCTAGAGAAAAAACACTCAAAACAATGGCATAAAATTAGAAGAGAACTACAAAATCTTAATGGTTTTAATTTATATATCTTAAACTATTTAAAATATAGTTTTGGGATATGTAATACGTTTAAAATAAAGAATAAAAACAAAAAGAAAATTGCTATCTTTCCTCCTTTGTTTTTGAGTATACTAAATAAGTATTTATTACCTGGATTTATATAAGAAAATAATCTTTCACATATATAAACTACCTTAAATTCTTTTCTAAAAAACTAAATTCATTCCCAATGGCTTATTTTCTATCACCTCATTTTCTCCCAGTGTCTGGTGTTTACTCTCTAGCCAAGAGGCTGCAGTGTTTGGCCAACTCAATGACCCACTTTGTGCAGTTGCTGAAGTGTGTGTGTGAGTGGCCTATTCAGGCCCATAAACCATAAGCTCCGAAACAGACTAACCAACTTGTTAGCTGTCTCTGGCTTATCAAACCAAATATATCTAATTAAAACATTTATAAGCCAAAACTGCTCATAAACGGCACCAAGCTTGCGGTCTCTCATATTGCTGCATATGCTTAGCATACATTTCGCTTACCTCTGGTTGGATCTCCACCTCCACCTTCTCCTCCTCCTCTGATTATCAGGCGGAAAAACCTCAAAAAGGCAGCACAGACTTGCTGCAACAAGACAAATATTAATTTTCAAAACGCGTGCCGGGCCGCCGTCGGTGGAAAAACACGACATCAACACCGAAAAACGAAAACCGAAAACCAAAAAACCCACAAAAAGTCTGCCAGAGAGGGAATCTGAGGTGGAAAAGGGCTAAAGGTGGATTGAGACTGAGGCTGGGACTTGGACTGGGACTGGGGCTTCCATTGTTGTTTTCGTTGACAACTGGCAATATTGGCTACCAATCGATATGATGAGTTTCAGCTGCAGTATTCCCCAGAGTAAAAAGGGCTCCTGGCCCATTTTCCTTCTCCCATTTCATCTACGTTCTAAAAATTAACATTGAAGGACCCAGGAAAGCAAATCCGTTTTGCAAATACAGCTAAAGTCAAGCAATGAGAACTTTAGAGTAAGTAAAGTTCAAAGAAATGAAATAAAACAAATAAATAGTTTCCCTTAAGCCCAACGAAAATGCAAAAACCCCACCGAAAGGTTAAATAAAATACTCAAAGTGGTCATACAAAAGTGAAAACAATCAAGTGAAATAGTCGTCACATTTTTGCAGGTTGATTTTTTTGTGAAAAAAGAGTGCTCCTCACTCGAGCTGTCATATTTTGCCTTAATCGCCCAAGTAAAAGTGCCAATTAAAAGCGCTTAAGCTGCTCCAGCTGCCGGTGCCCAGTGCACTAATTAAGGCAAAGAATGTGGTCGACTCTGTCAGTCAGTTCGACTGTCCCCGTGCAAAACTCAAAACTCTCATTCTCATTCAGACAATCAGTCAGTTCAGCGAGACAGTGGAGACGAGGACCAAGATTTATGAGCTACCAACGGCAGCATAAATCAAAGGCCAGCATCGAGGGCACAAGTGCGTGCTCGGCTTTAAAAATCTGACAAGAAAAAGCAAAATACAAAACTGTCAATGAAAGTATAAAGTAAAGGTAGCGAAGCACGGGACAGTTTTTTGAGTTTTTTTAAGCTTTTCATTTCGATCCGTTTCGTTTCGTATCGTTACGTTCGAAAGGAGTGCAGAAGTGAACTGGGTCAATATGCCGCCCTGGAGCAAATCCACCAGAGAGGAGAGCACTACTCCACTTTACTGCACTCCGGCTGTCAACACAGCTCCAGTGCATCTCAGACACCCAGCGGAACCCAAAACGCCCCAATTTATGGGGATCAGATCCAGGGGATCGCCTGTTCCTTTGCTGTTGCTCCCCTTCGAAAGTGAATCTTGTGTGTGTGGCAAGGAAGGCAGGAGGGCATCATCTTCCAACGCAATGCGCTTAATGATGATGAACCATGCAGATGCTCAAGATGTACAAGATGCTGCACAAGAGGCAACACTGCGGGAAATTTATAAGGGAATTTAAATTGGAAATAAATAACATGAAAAATAAAATAGAATAAATATAACTTATTTATTTAAATTAATTAACAGCTTAACTGAAAAAGCCAAGAAACTTGGACCAAAAAGTGGATTGAATTTATTCGTGATTTTTATAAAACAAAACATGATAGAAATAATAGAAAATTGTCAGTTAAAACTTGTGAAAATACATAATATGTATAGAAATCATATTTTAAAATTATCTTTGATCTTCCTTTTATTTATTTAGATTTTCCTTGTGTTTTTATTTACTTAAATTGGCTTGATCCCTTAAGGATCTTTCTTAGCTTCACAGCGCTTCTATTTGAGGTTAATCCTCTTTTCGTTGCGATTAGTTCTTAACAATAAATCCATAATTAATTATAATAGATACATCAACATTACTTATCACTAAAAACTTGATAGAATTTTTTAAGATCTTATAGATATATTTTAAATTCAATTTGGGTATTTCTTTTGCCTTTTTTGGCTTTGTTTATATTTTTTAATTACTCAAATATGCCTATTTAGTAGCCTTTCTTAGCTAGAAACTCCTATTACTTGGTGTTAATAAATCTCTAACTTGTTCCTTAATTAATAATTTATCTCAACGATACATTTTTCCCAGTGATCTCTGGGGGGCAAGGCTGCTCTGACAAAAGGCCGCGACACACAAAAAGGTTTTCACGCAGCTCAACGAGCCCCAGACACTTTGACTTAAGTAGAACTTGCAAATCACTGCAAGGCAAACAAACACGATGGACAACAGAGATCGGAGCTGGAGCAGGAGGACACCAGTGAGAGGGAAACAGGGTACCACGAACAATGTCCAGAGGAGGACGCGATGGGCTGGTCAGGCGTTTAAGTGTTTTGATTTGATAATTATTATCAGTGCGCATGCGTGACCGCGGGCAGCTTGCTCATTTACCCGGGCCCAGACCAGGGGCATGTCCAATCGATTTGCGATAGTCTGTGGCCGGACATGATCGGGGGTATACACTTAAATACTATATGTATGTACATATACATATAAACACAATTATAGTACGCAAAGAGCCGGCACTTTCTGGGTCACATATCAATAAAAGTGAAACGCTGCCGAGGCGTTGCCCAGTGCATTTGTCATTTGGCTTATTCAGCCGTTTCGATATCGACTCAACAGTAGATGTAAACAAACGCTATATATGTATATAAATTTATATATTTTTTTTATGATCAATTAGCAGCATTTACAGTTCCTCCACTGAAATTCTCTGATAACCTAGACGGAGAACCCATTTTATGTGTCATTTTGTGTTCATTTTATTGCATTTTTCATTAACTAACCGAAGAAAACATTTCATTTATTTTCCATTTCCCGATTTTTTTTTTTTGAGAAATGTTCACATTTTTATGACATTTAAATAAGTCTTTGTCAGCGTTTCGGATATCGGCCATAAAATTGATTTGAATTTTCATTTTCCCGAGCCATAAAATGCTTCAGTTTGAATCACAACACAGAGATGGAGAGAGAAGAATCATAGGAAAAGGAAATAGCTTACATATGTAAAACAGATTGAACATTGAGAATTTTCCTCTTTTTTTTCTGTGTTTTGGTTGCCTTGATAAAATCGCTAAATTAATCGGGCTGATAGATGATCTCCGTAGCTGGCCGTAAAATGGTAAAAGTTTTAATGCCGAAACCGATCTGATCGGGGGATACTATTTGGCGCCCATATGCTGCCTCGATATACTGCCATGCCCATAAACGACATTGATCTGGTCGCCCAATTAATGCGTCGCCGGCGAGAGTTGGCGGCTCATTAACACGCAGTTTTTCAGATGGCATCGCTGGCTGGGCTGGCTTTATTAATAATTCATAGACGCCGCCGTAACAGGCACTCGAGACTGCTCCATAATGCATTACAAATTTGATTTCAAACAACGGCAACAGATGTGTGCTGCTGTGCTGTGGATGATGTGGATGCTCCCAAAGGACCCCCCGGATCACTCAAGCTCACGCTCATCCGCATCCTGTGACCATTTTTAGACGGGCGTCGTCTGGTCCCGAAGCTTGGGTACTCTCCATTTGGGGGGATGTTGTGTTGTGCAGTTTTAAGATGTTGTTTCCATGGGTTTTTATTTAATTTGAAGTAATTTGCCTCATGCAGAAACTTTAAGTAAAATAATATTTATTAAACATTATTTATGTTTAAAAATAAAAAGCTTTATATTATAAAGCGTGTTTTTTCATGACAAGGATCATTATGAATTAAAAAAAATATACCATATACATAAATCATTTTTTTAAACATGTTTAAGACAATTTACCTATTAGGTTTTGTGTTATTTTTCTGTTAAGTTGTCTTCTTTAATATTTCTAAAGGTAATTCAATAAAATTTCTAGTTTCAGTATATTATATATATATTGGATGCTAAAAAAAATTAAAAGAGCAGCAATAATTTGTAAATATTACCAGCAATTAATTTATCCGATAAATATTTTATTCTCGCAGTAATCAATTTGTTTCAATATCCCCACACCCGGAAATTGTTCTCTCGACTAAACTAAAACCGATTAAAATACCTTAATTGCAATGCATTAAGGAAACATGTGTTTGCAATTTAAATATTAACTGGAAATGACTAAATACTGGGTATTAAATTCATGCGTTTATAATTTAGTACAAAGCCAGGCCATTTCGTATTGATTGCTTTTGGGGAACTCGACGGGCAACTCCAATCAGCCCCGTGATACACATTTTATTTTTTCGAGCCTGCAATTTCACTGGCCGACAATTCGCCCAAGGCCCCCAAGGAATTGCGGCAACACAGAACCAGCAGCAACAGCAGCAGGAGAAGCAACAGCAGCGACAGCAGCAATATTGCTGCTGCGACAGCAACCTGCTGCACGAGCTCGAGGCACATACATATATAAAAATTTTACAATTTTTTTTTTTTTTTGCCAATAAATCATTTAAATCAATTTCCGCCTGTTGCTGCTGCTGTTGGTGTGGCCCCTCCATTTTTTCCTCCAATGCATTTTAGCGGAAAACTAAATTGTCAAACGCTTGCCAAAGGCTTGTAAATCGAATTGACATAACGAACTTATCCCCTGATGGAGCCATGACCATGAATATAGGAGAGGACAGGACCGAACAGAGTTCCCAGAATGCAGCACTTTGAACAGGGGCTCTTATCACACGCGGCTAATAAATCATAAGCCAAAACAATAGGGGAAATGTCGGCATTGGTTTTTGTTCCTCAGGTTAGCCAGGTTAGCCAGCTTCCCCAGAAATAATACAAAAACAAAAATAGCAGCCCAACGAGTGAGCTTTGACCAAAAAGATTAGCATAAAATACGAAAATTCCTGCACTGCCTGAACGTTCCACTTGACAATGTCTGAAAATTCCACTGATGTTTCCTTTTTTCGCATTGTCTCCGCCTTTTCGGCTTCCCAACAAGGTGCCAGAGTCTGGTATGGTAAGGAATCGGAGGCTGGGTACAGGCATAGTCACATCCCGGACCCGGTCCAGGCCTGCGCTCATTATGCATTCAAGGTCCTTCCCCGTGGAGGTTGAGGTTGCGGCCCTCGAAACTGTCAGCGGCACTCAGTGTCGACTTTTCTTTATTAAACCTGACTGACTATATTTTAATAAGTTTGCTCGTTCTTCTTCCCTAAGCACTTGAGGAAAAATATAGTTGAAACTTAATGTTTAAGACAACTGAAGTTAAAAGTGGGAAAATAATCTTAAAGACAAGGCTGGGTTCTTTAATTATAATTTTAAGGTTTTCTTGAGAATAAATTAGCATGTTAATTTTAAGGAATACCTTAAAGATTTATAATAAGAATTTATTGCAATATCCTTTTCCCCTTAAACGCAATTCTCTAAGTGTATTCCTTGTCTCTTTCAGGCCACCATTCCACTGCAATCGTTTAACCTTGATTGCGGACGCAACGAGGCATCTCCAGCGACCAAATCGAATGTTGCCTACATGCGCACCCTGTCGGCGCCGAATGGCCAGGGAGGCGGTGGACTGGGATTCGGAGGGGCAGGAGCAGGAGGAGGAGGAGGAGCAGCTTCTGTGGTTGGCCAGAGGAAGAGCCTGGCCTGCCCCCCGTTTAATGGACTCGGAGAGACGATAACTCCGTCACCGACACCGACAACTCATAAGCTGACAAATTTCCAAAGCGCATTGAAAATCGAGGAGGCAAAGGCAACGGCAACGGGAACCTCAACAGGTGAATCGCCGGCGACCACCTTGGAGGATTTGAAATCTAGGCGACAGCGACAATTGAGCAGCGGCGACATGGAAACAATGCTGCCGGCTCCCACCACCAGCTCCCAGCCGATGTCGATGCCAAAACGGGTGGGCATTAATCATGCGGCGCTGACGAGCAGAAATGCCATAACCCCGCCGCCGGCATCCATTGCCTCGTCCTCGTCCTCATCGTCACCGGCCTCCTCATCGCATCCGGTGGTTAAAGGCTCCGCCACTCCTGGCTATCTGGTGGATGTGACCAAAAAAGGATCCACTTCGACCATTTGGACCTCGGAGGAGTCCATTCTGCGCAGCGTTGGCGCCGTCGATGAAGACAATAAGTGAGTGGCATAGACATAGAGACAATTACACTCGAACAAATTTATTGGGAATAATATATAAAAAAAATATAATTTTAATCAATTTTATTAAATATCGAGCAATTCAATTATGAGCATAAATAATCTGCAAAATAATTAGTTGAAAATTATAAATGTTTATTTATCTTCTAGTTTGATGCCTATTTTATTTCATCCACAATAAATACATAAACTTTACATAATAGTTTAAAACATAAAGAAACATGTTCTAATTTGAGATTTCAAGCAAATAATTGGTTGAGAATTGTAAGCTAATTATATTTAATTTTATTTTAAATATAATTCTAATTATAATTATAAAAAGGACATGTAACATTTTCAGAATATTTCATTTGTTTCTTTTTTATTTTTCTAAAAATACCAGAGCATTTAAAATTATTACCCGAAAATTTCTTTAAGTGCAATGTATCTCCCCATATATAAATTGATTTGTCAATGTTTTTTAACCCGCGTCCTACTCTACTTTCACAGCTCCACTTCGTCTTCCTCGGCCTGCGAAGAGGCAACGGGTGTGCTGAGCTCCGGGAAATCGGGCATCTCCCTGGACTCATCGGGACTGGACAACGATAATAATGAGAGCGGCATTGGCACGGCAACGCCACCCAAGGATATGTCCTATTGGAAGAGCCATCAAATGCAACACCACCTGCACCACCACAACCATCATCATCATCATCATCACAGGAACGGAGGAGGCAGTGCCCAGGATAATGAGTCTGTGAGCAGCTTGGAGGCGCTACGAAAGATCAAGTTCCAGAAGAGTGGCTCCGTGGCCTCCTCCGATGATCCCGATCTCCTGGAGGTCCTCAGCCAGTGCGGTAGCGGCGGCGAGGCGGCCAACGAGTCGCAAGATGACATGTTGGACGAGGAAAAGGATAAGGCGGGCAGCAAGTCGGAGCACTACGATGAGTGCCAGGATGAGTTCGGGGTCTGCGATTGTGACTGCACCGATGGCGATGCCAGCAGTGCCAGTGGTGGAGGCGGTGTGACAGCCACTCCGGTGATCCTACGCAGGAAGTACACAGCTCCGCCGCCAATCCTGGTGCCAAGGACTCAACGTAGCCACTCGCTGGATCATTACCATTCCCCGCAACCCCTGCAGCGGCCTTGCATGAAAATCCTGCCCAACTATCATCCGGCCACAGCCATGAAGCACAAGGAGCGAGGTCAGCTGTCGCTTGTCCTCCGTCAGGAGCCCTTCCAATCGCTGCTCTCGCCCTCGGCCACGACTGCCCATCAGTTGCATCATTTCGTGGAGCTGCCATCGCCCAGCAGTGCCTCGCTGCACAGCGGCCTGGGGGACTCCGGTGGCATCCAGGAGCTGACCACCAAGTCCAACTCGGCGCCGCTGCTGCTCAAGGAGCGCGAGATGAGCCGGCGATTCGATGACTTTGCCGCCCAGCATTTGGTGAGTGTTTTCCCAGATCAAATCCAAGGCAAAGCGAGGGGAGATTGAACGGATGTCTCAGCCAGGAAAATATTTAAAGAAGATTTCTTAACCTTGAAGGGATTATTAAGTGCCAGCTCTGCTTTCTAGATTCAAAAAGCAAGCCCCTTAGCTTTTCAAGGCAACACTTTATCTTGTTTTACTGTTCACCTTGCTGAATTCCGAGAAGAATTACCATACAGCAATCCGCTTAGGGATCCCCTGCCCTGGCACTTATGAAGCCGCCCTCGCATTGCCTTGATTATCAGACATTAATGGACATACTCTATCCTCTTTTTTTGCTCCTCCACAGACGCTGCGCTATTCTCGTTCGCAGAGTGATCGCTATTTAGCAGGTGAGTCGAGCCACGAGCAACGAGTTCTCTTTAAGCCACACAACAACAGAACCAGACGATGTCCGAGAGCCGCAACTAAATGAGTTATTTAAATGGCCCGGACCTGGGATGCGCATCAAGGCTGAATGCCTGATTTGATGCGCCGGTGGTCCTGCCAGCCAATTAGCGGTCTGTTATTAAGCCTGAGTGGTTTATAATAACAGTCTGTCCGCCGGCATGATTCATAATTTCTATAATTATGAGTGCTCCAGCCCCTGCTCCTGATTATCTATAAATGTGATGGCATGGCCTCGGTTTGTGGGTTACGGCTTTGTTTGGCCAGCAAATCAATTCCAATTTCCAACTTTTCCTTTCATTTTGGTGGGCGAATTCAATAGAGGGCTGTCGGACGCAGGACGCCTGTCCTGCTCTCGTCATTTAAATTACTTTCATGTTCTTTCGGAATATCAAGAGCAGCAGCAGCAGCAACAACACCACCAGCAAACTGCTCTTTTTTGCGAATTTCCAACACTTCCGTCAACACTTCAATACAAATGGCACAATCCCGAAGCACAAACCACATCCAAAAATGACTGTCAATCTGTCAATTCCGCAGACCAGACAATAGTGGTGTGAAAACACTGAGAGAAAGTCTTGAAAGTGGTTAAAATTTTGTTATTTTTATTACAGAAATTTTTGGGATTGAGAAAGTATATTTTTTATAATTTTTTCGTTTAATTGAACCAAGCAATTTGGCTTTAATAGCTACATATATCGAAGCCTTTAACCTTTTTTATTTCTTGAACAACTACTATCCCACATTTTTCTACAAGAACTCATAGTTAAATATCAAAAAAGCTTTTAAAATCGAATTAAATCCAAGCAGTTTAGCATTCATAAATAAAAATATTTAAGTCTTTGAGTTAGCTATTGTTTTTCAAAGATTTTTTAATGTGAGTTTCTAAAATTTATTTATTATAACCCTTCCATCTGCTATATTTTTTAGAGTAACTTTTCCTCCCCTATTGCACAAATCTAACTTCTAGGAAAGTTTTCCCGTAGTGCACATAGGCTTATCTATCCACATATGCCCAGCCTCTTGTCCAATGTTCGCTGGGCTGGGATGGGGATGATGGCACACTCTTTGTGCTAAAAATGGCGTATAAATGAACGGCGGACGGAGGAAAGAATTGAATCACAAACTGGACGCCCAAGTGCCCTCCAACTGGCTGTTGGTGCTGCTGTTGCTGGGACTCATTCAATTTCGATTTTGCAGCCTGACTGCTCGCAACGAATTATGCACATACAAAGCCAGTTGTTGGCATTTGGAGCAGTCTCGAAAAAAAAAAAGAAAAACAGAAATAAATCCCGAATGACCAATGACGTCAGAGGGAAAAGTGAGAAGAGAGGGTGGAAGAGAAAGAGAGATGGTCATTTCATGACCATTAAGCGAGTGTGTTTGCCAGCCATTTCCTCTCGCTGCTTCTGACGTCATTACAGTGACGTCTCGCTTGCTGACCTCTGGAAAAGGTTGATGGTCATGCGACGGCATTTGTTATCATATGGTACATATCTCTGTTATCATATAATATATATCTCGGTTTACGCGTCTTTATATTGCCAATTTTTCGTTTGCCATTGCATTGCTCATACGCCCTGTGTGTTGGCCATAATAATAATGACAGGCTTTAAGGAGCGGCGAGATGATGCTGCTGCTGCTGCTGCTGCTATTGCCTCCCATTTATTATTATTTCATAACGGAAGCAAGCCTCCCAGTGCTGTTTATTTTATTGAAAAGATTAACTGCACATGCATATATAGACTGTGATTTATATATGACATATTGCACAAAATACAAATTGCCCCGTATTCATACTTAATACCAGACACAATATTGTTTTCATCTTTTGCATATAATATTCTGTGTGTTCCGCATTAAGTATATAACTATATATATAAACGGCCAGGAGATTAATGTGATATAATGTAGCCGTGACTTGCAATGATTTGCTCATAATTATTCCTGTTTACTCAATTGAAAGCGAAATATAAGTGTTTAAAAAATGGGCGTGTTTTTGTGAGAAAAGTAAACTTGTTTCTTGAGCAAACCAATTGCAGCCGCTGGGAGATCAACAATGGAACTGCACTTGTTCGATTAGAGAACTATTATTCCAACTATTGTTATCTTCTTTTATATAAATGCTGTGCGACTGAATCATCAAAGCTTTTTCTAACAGAGACAATAATGACATTTGTTCAGCTCTTCATAAATCATAAAACAAAATGTAAAAGCTTAACCTTCGGCAAACACAAACACACACACACATAAGAGTAACTGTGCCACAACTGCCGCCACCCACAATGAGCAACAGGTGCGGTCTGGCTGTGTCTTGAAACTTTCACATGGCTACGTATAAATTTTAATGAATGTTTTACTTACTTCCCCCGCCATAAAAACACACACAGAGAGAACTAAAACATAAGCTGACATTCCCTGGGCCTGTGTCCCGAGTCCTTTTGGCACAAAAACATGAAAATGAAATAAGAAGCATCATCATCATCATCAGCAACAACATGACAGCTATTCATTTACTTATTTATTTATTTGTGTGCGGCGGCTGCCTCCGGGCATTTGGCCCTGGCCAACTAACCACAGCAAAATAATAATAAGCGATTGTGGCGCCGATAACTCTACAACATGGCCAGGAAGTTGCTCTCGTCCCCTTCCATCCTTCCATCCTTCCATCCGTCTCATTTTTTTTGCTCATCACAGAACACAAAACAATACAAATACCTTTAGCCCTTCAAGAAGCATACAGAAGAAGCATGTTGCTCATACGCCCCGTTGTCGTTGTTCATACGCCCCGTGTGCCACTTCGGAGGGGCTGCCAGCGACCCGAACCGACACGAACCTCGCCATTTTTCCCGAACGAAAAACGAACGCGAGTTAGCAAATTCATTAGTGCTCTTACAGGCGCCGTGCACGGTTGTCGATTTTCGTGGCCGCAGCGAGTGGATAACACACTCGGGGTGGAGCGCGTCGACGCCGCCGACTCAGTTGTAACGGAAATTTAAACACATCAAAAAATATATACAAGAAACGGGAAAGAAAAAGAAATATATATATAGATATATCAGTGGCTTGAGTGCTTCGTGTAAATCACCTGCTACTTGGGCAGCAATTAGTTTAATTATTTTCTCTGGTCTTAACATTTGTGTGTGCACTTCAAGACGGCGCTACCAAAGCTGGCCAATATGCAGCGTCGCATGTCCATCACAATACGCGAGTACAAGTTCTTCAGGAGCTTCTCGCAGAAGTTCGAGAACTGGCCGAAGCGCAAGGCCGAGGCGTTATGGCGGAAAATGCGCGAACGCAAGATTGCAGGTGAGCTTGTTAACCACATTAAGAAGACACGAAGAAGTCAAGAAGTCTAAGGTCATGTAAAAAGTGGTTAAGATGGGAATTTTAGAAGGAATTTTGCAAGAAATTTCCATAGAATTGAAGTGAGAAGTTTAGATAGAATTTAATGCAGGTATTTTCTTGAATTTCTCTAATTAAATAATACGTAAAAGTAATATACTTTCAATACATTTTAGGTAGAAAAAAATAGGTTGGCAGAAAAATGTTTTTAAGGCTACTGTATTGGTACTAGACGCCAAAGCAGTTATATATATATATATCGATATTTTAACGTTACGATATATTTGAAATCAATCGATATTCTGTTTAATACATCACACTACTATAATCAAATAAGAATCAACAAATAATTAAATTCAAATTTGAGATTTTAAAATTCAATGCGATATTTTTTTATATTCAAACAATTATATATCGAAGTTTACGATATTTTTGATATATTTACCCATATATCATTATAAACTCTTCCGTCAATATAGATCCGTAAATAGAAATCGGTTAGTATTCTCAAACTTAATAACTTATTAAAATACAATTTCAAATAATATTATTTTAAATATTTTAAGTAGCTCAAGACTATTTAAATATGGAAGTTAGTTTCATTATAATTACAAAATCAATGTGTATAAAGTTATCAAGAGAAGGCTAAACACATCGTTTTTATTTATTTATTTTTGCTATCGCTACTCCACAAAGTCAGATGTAATTTAAAAACGTGTTAAATGATATAAGAGAACATTTCGAAGATTTTAAATTCAAATTTATACAAAGTAAGCTTCATGGGATATACCTAATACCCAATTTCGAGGGCTCTTAACCCAATGTGACCCTGCTTCAAGGGCAAATTTGTTTTACCCACTTGCCACCGGGCCATTGGCAATTATTATTTAAGAGAAACTTTTTTTTGTATACAATTATGGAAAAATGCGTGTCTGGATCATTGTGTTTCTTTGGTGGCAAGGAATGCGCGCGCGCCACTCGTTCGGCGGCAAGAAAATTGGCTGTTTATTGTTTTTCCGCACCCCACAATAGCCACAAAACAGCCGCCGATACCCCCAGCCACCATTTATTTTTGGTAATGGGAATGCGGGGCATGGCTATTTCCAGAGCACTGTGCGCAGTGCACAGCTTGTACCTATCAGTCGACGCCTCGCATTTAAATCGAATTATTCGTGGCTGGATATGTGTATCAATATGGCAATAGGATTTGCAACAAGTGTGCTGTTACTGTCACTGATGGCCAGCAGCCCGTCGCCAGTCCAGTCAATCATCCAGTCAGTCAGTCAGTCACTGTCCCACAGTGTGTTATGTATACATCCAGCCACTGACCATAGCCGTCATAATCATAACAATCATCATCGTCGGGCCAGGCTGGTGAAATTGCGCGCCAGTCAAGCAAAGCCATTCATTTAAATAAAGAAAATTGTTTGCGTGTAGTAATAAATGGAAAAAAATTATTATACAATTAATATGTATATTCGTGAACGAGTAAAAAACGAGCAAAGAGTTCAGGGAAATTGTTTTTACTTATAACTCGCTTGGTACCTGCCTCCACGGTTCGTGCCTCCAAAATAAAATACAGAAAAACGTAACATATATAAATGACGCTTAAATTGTATACACAAAATTGAATGGGCAATGGGAAAGGCATTTTTATGGCCTTTACAAGCTGTCTATATTCGATTGAGGAAGTGCAAGTCTCTAGGGAAAATTCTCAGAAAACATAACCACCTGTAAGTCAGTAGCTTTTTACTTAATTTCATTGTAAGAGCTAATGAAATGAATATTTAATTGGAAGAGAAGTATTACTTTCCCCCAGATACACATATTAAAATATCAATTTAAACATTTAAAACATTTAAAACATAAAAACATTTTCTAAAATTTGTTAAGTACACTTTGAAGTAAGATCCTTAAAAGTGATACCTTGCTTTAAATATTTTAATTAATAATACCCATATTCATTTCTAAACATTCATTTAATTTCATTTTTTTCTGTGCCATTTTGGGGTTGAAACAATATATAAACTTTCCATTCCCGTTTTGCTTTGTTTTGATTTATTATATCTTTGTTATTGTTTGATTATTTTTGCTGCGAATGCGAAATTTGTTTGATATTTATTGTGTGCGAAAGGCGAAGCGAATCCCGCTGCTCGGCAGGAAATATGCCGCATATAATACGCTGACATTAAAAACACATTAAAAGCTCAATGATCTGTTATATTTGGCCAAGAAATTCTCATGGGGTGGCTCTGTGTGGGCTCTGTACCTCTGTAATTGCGGGGCATTTATGGTTGAGAACCCCCGAGATAAGTTGCTGCTCCACCCATCGTTGAGTTTACAGCAAATTAAACTGACGTCTCCTGCCACTTGTTGCAGTCATGCCCAAAGCCTGCTGCTCCTAGCCAAAAGGAAAGGGAGTTGGTTAAAAGGAGGCACAACACACACACACTTTGAGCTCCGGCAACTGTTATAAATAGCCTGATCCTGCTGAAAAGCTGGCAGGCTTTTGAGTGCCCAGTGAAGAGGAAAGGAGTGTGTTGTGTGCTGTGTGCTGTCTATTTATACACACTTTATGCTTGGCCATAGGAACAGCCAACCCACCAACGACTCTATTTTGAAAACAAACTGAAAATTACAAGTTCAAGTGCTATTTCTGGCTGCATTTTATAATTAATAATCCACTTTTGCCAGCGCTCAGCGTCTGAGACTCTGAAGGTGACCAAAATTTATGTTCCGCCTGACATTTAAGCAAACGCTTTTCCTCTTTTTGCAACCATTAATTAATGGCACGACACCTACGACACTCATTGAATTATTTATCTACATATGTGCAGCAACATGCACGGTTCATTTGCATTTACTATATACATACACACAGTGGCTGTAAAATTGCATTGTTTCTCAGTTCCCTGGCTCTGCCAGTTTTTCCGCCACGGGGGGTTGAATGTAATTTAGTGTTTTATATGGCAGCATAATTGGCATATGAAACCGTTTAGCGGAAAATTAATGAAAATTACTGAATAATGTTTCGGCCAGCCAGAGGCAATTGAATTAGCTATCAATTAATGTCAGCTGGAATTCGATTTACGATGCGGAAAAAGGTCAAGCTGGAAAAAATTCAACGTTATGCGTATAGAATATTACTTTTAAAAGCAAAAACAGTTTAGAAATTAATTTAAAGTAAGTAAAAATACTTTAATCTTAAAAGGCAGAAAACAAAAGAAAGGGTGGCTCTGAAAATGAACAAACATCTTGAGCGTATACTAAATTTAAATATGAAATTTTCACCGAAATTTAACATTTCCATATTTAAAAATAATACTATTCAAGAACTTTTAAAAATATTTTTGAAATCCATATACACACACTTCTATAGAATACCTATTTCCCCAGTACCGGTTTTACCTAGAAAAAATAAGTATGTAGATGGCTTAATTACATAAAACAAGCTTAAAGTCTTTGCTGCGCATGACAAAGCATATAACTGGACTGGACAGGAGTGCTATAAAATGCATTTGTTGGAACGGATTCCCTGGGATCGGGCTATAAATGCAAACGCATAGAAAACCCTTTACATAACGTGGTCATAATCGTCTCTGGGGTGGGCTGTCTGTCTGTCATTCACATACATTGTCAGTTCGCTCTGCTTGGCTGCATTTTTCTGGAGCACACCCATACACAAAGGCAAAAGGGTGTCACTAACACGCACCCATAACACACACACACACACACAGAGCCACGCTCAAGGATAAAGTCTATGGCAATTGTGTTAGAAACTTTGCTTTCATTGACACTCTTTCTCCCTTCTGTTAAACAGAAACAGTGCCTTTGCCCTGACTTCTGCTCATTGCGGTGTTTGTGGGAAGCTGGGCTCTTAAAATCAATGCAAATTTTAATTGAAAATTTAAACAAATTAAGTGAACAACAAGTTCTAGTTTAGAGTACCACAAAGGAGTAGAAATTGAATTCCAGTCCTGGCAGAGACAACAATTTCTATGCTAAGTGCTAGTACCCAGAAAAACTTAGATCAAAGACTACATTTTGTGGATTTCTGAATACAGATTAAATTTTTAGAATTTAAAGGGAGTATCTGATATCTCGAATATACAAATATTTATATATTTGGTCATTGATTTGGCGTATGAAGCTACAAATACTTTACTCATTTAATTTAATCTAAAATTACCTATGTATGATTGAATTTAAATCTATGTAAATTCCGCGAAAAAGCAGGAGTAATAACCCATTTTAATTTATACTTTTAAACCTCTTGTACATGAATGTTTTATCAAAAATAAATTTCTGAAAAGAAAACTTGTTTGCTAGTTTTATATTTCTAAATTTACTAAACCTTATTAAAATTTTGAATACTTTCCACAGTTCGTTTGTTTTATTTTACAAGCCACAAATAATTTAAACTGGTTATCCTTTTTTATGTTCCACGAAAAAGGTCAAGTAGTCGTTATCTCTTATCCTTGAATCAACTTATTTTTTCATGCAAATTTGATATTCCTAAAATTGAAAAGTCTATGAAATTTACTAGAACCCAGATAATCATCGCAAATTTAAAGAGCAGAGTTCACAATGAACGCAGGACAGAGAGAACTTCATGTTCTGGCTGCCTGGAATTTTATATATACCTTTTTTTTTTTATAATTAGCCCTAAGGTCAGGCCGGCATCCCGGTTTTCCGGCATTCCGACATTCTGCGTAAGCCCCGATCAGCATCGTCTCATGTTCCAAAACGCCCTTTCAGCCCACACCCACACACATTGTCCTGGGTCCATCAGAATAATTATTATCCTGGGCGCAGGTGAAGTTCATGAATTTCCGCGTCGCTTGTTTGAAAATGTTTTAACAGCACCGAAGGAAGAGAGTGGGCGGAATGGTACACCAAAGGACAATAAGGACAACAACTGGGCGGTCCTGTGCCTGTGCCAAAGCCTGTGAGTGTGTGTGCGGATAAGCAAGAACAAATATTGAACCTGACGCAATAAGCTGCAAGTGAGCCTTTTACACAGACACACACACACACACCCTCCTACCAGCACTCACACCTCTACTCGCCTTAAATGGCTTTTAGATGAGTTTAAGCCTGCAACGTCAACGCGGCGTATGCGCAATTTATACAACGCTCGAGTGGCATTTACAGAAAAATAACATTTGCCAACGCAGAAGTTGCCAAGTGCTGGATAATTAATGTGGAAAAGTATACATTATTACTTACTTCACTTTCCACTTGCACCTCAATTTCAAGCGAATGGAAAAAGGTGTAGGAGACCTTACATAAATAATTTGTTCTCTTACTTTATAATGATTTTATGAATTTCTTAATTGCAAATGGTTTGAAAAATAGCAAATCAAAACAAATACAACAAACCTCTGTAGGACTTGAATAACTTTTTGCAAGAGTGATCATCTTTTATGTATACATCTGGTTACAATACAGAGTAAAGAACTGTCTGGAAATAATACATTTTTAATATTTTTATAATACCTAAGCCTCATGGCTTTATCCTTAGATTCAGGATAATTTAAGATAATTTTCAAAGTAATCATTATATTACCTAGTAATGGTTACTCTTAATAAGTAATATACAAACACACGTTAATGACCCAATATTAAGCTATTTACCCCCACAATTTGCATGCATAATTTCTGTGATACCGTTAGCCGTAATTCCTTGACCAGGTCGAGTGGGTCAAAACACAATTTGAATCACTGGCCCGCTGCCAAGATCCGTTACAAGCGGGTCATGCGTCCGGACTTCACAGTTGCGGCCCGGCAGCTGTCAGAATGCCAGCAGCATAAATCGATGGCCAAAGGGTTGCTCTTGGTTATAAATAAATGCAGAGACAGAGAGTCAGAGTGCCGGAGCGGTAGGAAGGAAGCCAGGCCAGGCAACCTGGACGAGCAGGTGGACAGGTGGACAGGTGGTGGTGGTGGGGTGCCACCGCTTCGCTTGAGTTGCTGGCATCGCTGGCAGTATCCTCGTGCAAGTTAATCGCTTGCAAAACTCAATAATAATTCACTCAGCCCGGGGTCCCCCTTTTTGACATGGTCTCCCCCATCATTCCCTATGCCATTGGCAGTTCCATCCCCGTTGGCAGTAAGCAGCCGGAAACTGTTTCATGTTGTCGCTCAGGCTGATTAAAAATCAATAGCTCCGTCGCCAGATCCTGAAACTCAACAGATTAGCATTTAAAATAGCTGCTGAGGCCAAGTGCCTATGTTTTCTTCTTATTTTCTTATTTTCTCATCTACAAAATGGTTGCCATTCGATTGAAATTCATTTGGGGATTTGGACTCGTAAAAAGATATGACTTACATTTATTATTTGCGGTTCAGTGCTTTCTTTGTCATCAGGCTTTGTGTCTAACTGGAATTAGCCAAACATAAATAAGCAATTTAATGCGGTTGATGCTCTCATATACAGCATTTAATATTATGCTTTTTTCCAAGCTGTATTGAGAACATAAATAACTTTGTTTAAGCACAGCTTCATTTGGCTTCATTTCTTTAAATATAGAAATTAAATAGCTTGAAAATAAAAATTAACCCCCTTTAATTGCACTTGAAAAAAAATCTTCAAAAAATGACAGGAACAAGATTTAAGGTCCCATTGTTTTCGCTCTGACACTTCACATTCCACACACACACAACTCCTCAATCACTTCACTTTGAAGAGTTGCGCAAAAGATTCTGCGAAAACTTTTACTTTCATGTCACTGCCACTCCTCAAGGGTAAAGGAGAAAAACAATTTAAGAGCCTGTCGTCGACTGACCGCAGCTACATAATTTTAAACCGCCAGCTTCATTTGGACATTTGGTTTACAACATAATCCATCAAGTGACCGTGAAAACCCCAAAAACACGAACAATGGCCAGACTCTGGCGCGACTCTTGCATCTTGAACCGCAACCGATTCGGGCCGCACGGATTGAATTTGACCCGGCTGAAAGGACTCGCGTACCACGGCAATTTAATTACAATTAATTTAATTCTCTTCCTTGCCTGCGTATACGCAATATTGAAACGCATTTTAACCCCAAAAATTTCTCCCTCTTCTCCCCCTCTCTTTGCAGAAATCGAAGCCGTGGAGGCTTGCAAATGGCTGAGAGCTGCCGGCTTCCCGCAATATGCGCAGATGTACGAAGGTAAGTGCGAACCACATGCTCTTGAATACACCCATACATGTATTCGTCATTCCAACGTAGTAAAGACCTATGTCAGGACACGCACTTCCGTCTGTTGCCAGTTTTTGTGCACTGCGGCAAAAGAAGTATTAAAAGAAAACCGATACCTTATATTGGAAAAATTCAACAATTTCTTATTGAAATAGATGTTATCTTGTCTAGTGTTGTCTCTAAGAATCTGGTTAAATATTATGGTCTTTTAACAGAAAAGAACCCCCTATATCTCTAAGTGTGTGTGTATCGTGCCAGCGCAAGCTTTTGTCCTGGGGGCGTGGTGGCTAGTGGCTGGTGGTCGGTAATTGATGGTCTCGTCATCGTCAGTGACGCAGCAGCGTCAGCGTCAACGACGACCCAGGCACTTGACCAACATGCCCGCCATTTAGTCTTGTATGCTTAACGCTCTCCAAGTGGCGGTTTATTAATTTTATTACACGAACTTTCACTTTTGCCGAGCGTATAAAAAAAAAAAAAACAAAACAAAACATTTATGACGTGGCAACAATTCGAGAACAAACACTTTAAGTGCCGCCTCACGACGTCTAAAGATTTCAACACCAGGCAAGACAAAGCCCTAAGTGAATTTGATATCCCAAACATGCCGCAAAAAAAGCCGCGACAACAATTAGGCGGAATGGATCCTTTCAACCGAAAAAAAAGGAAAAAAAAAAAAACAAAAGTAAAAAAAAAACGAAAGCGAACGCCTACCGGCTGACCGACCAGATCATGGCAATCTCGAGAATTTAACCCAAAACAAGGCAAAAAATACAGATGAGAAGCAGCCAAAATCTCGGATAAAATATAATAAAAGGCTAAAGGACACGCAGGCCAAAAGAATTTATGAGGACCACCTTCGTATAAAAAAAACCGAAAATTAAAATGGTTTCGCTGTTTATTTTTTGTTATTCTTCTCTTACTCTTCAAGAAAGGGCTTTGGCCTTTGAAGACGGGACTCCGAAATGTTAGCACAAGTTCGATGACCTCCACACAAGCTGCATATTTATTTGATTTCCTTAATCGCAAGACCCTTCTCCAGAGCATTTGTCGCAACGCATTTAACGCCCGAAGGCCGCGCAGATTGATGAGCTCCACGAGGATATTTTGAAACAAACAATCCCGAAAAGAACATTCTTAAGCTTGCTGATCCGAAAAAAATGTTTCTTTGAATTATGACCGACAAAATAATAAATGTAAAAAGCTAACAAAAAATACCACTACAAAAAGTGAATCTGAAATTCAAAGCCTGCAATCACAACGTTTCCCCAGGCGCGTCTTCCTTAATATTCGAATACGTAAACTGCTTTGAAAATAAAATATTATGATACCAAAGTAAATTAGTAAACAAATTAAATGGAAAGGAAAACTTTATATAAAACCAAAAAGACGGGTATTTTCTTTTTAAGTAATTTTTTTATTATTCTCCTAATAGAGGAGATGAGATTTTTCTGATTATCGTCGTCCATTGTAGATTTAAATTTCTTTTTAATCTTATTGTTAATTAGTTTTTTATTAAACTAATATCGGGACTCTACTTCCGGATCACTCCTCATCCGAGCTATGATGAGCTCGGTGAGCTTTAATTTTAAAATGAACTGAAATAGGGTGATTTTTTTAACTAGATAATAGTACTTAATACAACTTTTGCAGGGTTGTTCTCACTTAGAAACAGAAACTATAATTTTTCACTTAATAAATTAATAATTTAGGCGTTGCCACTTTATTTTTATAACTCAAAAAGTGTTAGCCTTTCCTTAAAAAAAAACATTTTTAATTGCCTCTATTTTACGGGAGTGATAGAAACTCAACTCGAATAATTTGTGCGGCCATTTAAACTGGAGCCCAACCCAAGAGCCAACTTCAATTCCATTATGACCATCTTCCTCATGACCGGGGACAACATGATAAATGCGTATTTTAATGAGTTTCGTGTAAACAAGGCAGCGGCGCATGCGCAGATTTTTCTGCTCAAATTTCCTGAGCATTTGCTGGGCATTCTTTTCGAGGATTGCTCTTCAAAAATTCTGTAAATTAAAATGCCGTAGGTGTGTTCCCTGTAGCTCTGTCATTTTCGTCCAGACTTCGCCGATGCCGCTGAAAGGAGGTGTTCCGGCTGTAAGCGACTGTTAATTTGCTCAGAGCCCAGGACAAAAAGGTGGGGGAAAAATCGCAAAAAAAACATCAGGAGAAGGAGTCGCCCCTTTCTTTGTTTGCCTTTTGTGTGCATTTCTTGCGCACATTATTCACCGAAAGTGGCAGACTTAATTCGAGGGTGTGACCTGCGCCAAGACAGGATCATATGGGAGTGCTTAAGAGGGCAATAAGAGCTCATGAGGCTTGTTTAATGCAGTCAAGCCAGGCCAATCGATTTTAATTTTTTGCCTGTCCAAAAGAACTGGTTTCCCTGAGAGCCCAACACAAAATACTAAGAAAGTGAATTTATAAAATATTAAATGCTGTTTGGAATAAACATATAATTTATATTAAAATACAAATTACTAAAATGTATTTTGTTCCTAACAAGGTTCTTAGTTAAGATTTAAATCCAAAAATAAATATTTCCCATAATGAAAGTTCCCGCTTTAGTTCCCTCTTTTGAAAACACTCTATCAAAATTTCAGCATAAATCTAAACAATAAATATTTCGTGATCTTTCTGTGGTGTAATTTCTTGGTGATCCCAATATAAATCTATATTCGATTGCAATCCGCTTCCTAATTTAGATTCCAGGCTAATTGCTTCTATATTTTCCACAAAACAGCCATAAATTGTGCCTAATTACATTCGAATTTCTCTACAATCTGCGTCATTGGCTGAGAAAAAAGATTAATCATATAATTGGCCCAATAAAGACCTCCTCTGCTGCACTCTTGTAAACTGTGAGAAGCCACAGGAAAAAAAAAGAAAAATATATAAAGAAAGACACGAAAATTTACACCGAGTTCCCGGTAATATCATTTATTTTCTGACGTCAATGGAGTTCATTTTTTGGGGGTGATAAAGTTAAACTCCCTGGTGGCACACTTCCCAAACTTTGTTTACACCTCAGCCAGCGGCATCAAAGTGCATTTAATTAGAAGCTAAAGACACGCACACCACACACACACTTCTCACAACACTTGACTGTTTAAAGAGGAGCATCCGAAATGGTTTTATAAATACCCAACAGCAGGGCCAAGAGCGCCAAAAGGAAAAGCCTTCCCGAGGAGCGTAAACAAAACTATAAAAAGCTTCTCCTCCAAAGAAGAGAAAGAACAAGCTGGGGCGTTACTTACAGCTGAAAAGTTCAACAAACCATGAATGGCTTTTCAAGAAGAACAAAATAATGTTGTAAGGCTAACAATATTTGTACAAACAATAGCGGCAACAGCTTTTCCAGGCAGCCCATCCCCAACGCAGTCCAGGTCCAGCCAGTGCATCCTACGGATGCCGAGGTGTATCTGTATCTGCAGCTGCAGCTGTCCATGTATCTGTATCTGCGGTATCAGGGATTTTTTTCTACAATCTGTGTGACGCGTCGCGACATGTGTAAACGTCTGGGTGCACTTAAAGAAATGTGTTTTTTGATTAGCTATTCATAATTTTGAAGGTAACGAGGTTTCGGGAATTGTTTTGAGAAAAGCTTAAGTATTTTTTAGGGGCATTTTCATAAATATGAATAATCATTTCAGTTTCTATTTACTTTTCTATTTATGTGCAGTTTTTCATAATTTTTTTCCTGTGCTTAATGTGGTCGTGGCGGCGGTCGCCTTGGAACTTGATTTCCTACGTGCGAATTGGCCACGCAAATATGTGGAAAAACGCTGTGAAAATGTAGCTGAGACTCCTATATCGTCCATATACACACATATATACGAAGCAGCAACCCGACTCGCAGCCGTGCACTCGTACTCGTACTCGTACCCGTACCCGTTTAATGATCGCTGGCGCCATGGGCGTTCGACTTTTCTGGTTTTCTCAATTAGAATTTCACGCGTCGTCGAGGCGTGCGGTCGCAAAAATATTTTAAAAGCTTAAAAGCCAGCCTAATAGTTGTCCTTTCTTCGTTGTCCTATTTCCCCTTGCAGATCATCAGTTCCCCATTGATTTAAATAATGTAGCCAAGGATCACACAAATCTGGAGAACGATCAACTGCAGTCCCTGTATCGCCGGCTCTGTGTCCTTAATCGGTGTGCCACCATGCGGCTGGATCAGTCGCATAAGCCGCAGACACCACAGGTAAGTTAGTGAATTTATTTTAAGATGTTTAAAAATATTTAAGAGAATAGACGGAAGAATTTTTTTTAGAAAATGTAACGCCTTAAGAGTTGAGAAGAGAGTTGATTGATTTTTGCTTTGATTAAAGACAATTAAGTGCCCAAAAACGTCAGAATTAAATTTATTTAAATTATAGCAAAAGCGATATATTGATTTTTATTATTAGAAATACATTTTATAATAATTTAAAGCTTATTTTCCTAATTGAAATGCGTTCTACTTCAACATTTAAATATTTTCCCTTTAGCAAAAGGAGGAATCGGATGATGAGAACTTCGCCTTGAGCGAGAACTGGACATTCCAACCGCACATTCGCCGCTGGTCAAGAATCGGAGAGATGGGCCTGGAACTGCCGCCGCCAGGACATCTCAGCCTGAATGTGGAGAAAACCGAAAGCTCCTCGAAGGAGTCGAGTCCAGATCGCTTTGAGGATGAAGGCTCTGGCATAACCCTCATGATTCCAGGCTGCAGTAAAACCAGCAGCGGTGGTGGCGGTGGTGCAGCCACCGATGGCTCCTCGCTGGGCGATGGCTCCGATGGCGGTCGCTTGAGGCGAACGGGCAGCGAGAGGTTCAAGGATGGGGCCAAGGCCTTCCTACGTCGCGTCGAGTCCATCAAGTCGCGTCGCCGCAAGCGCCAGAATCGTGAGAATGTGGTGATTAGCGGACCACAGGTCCTCGATCTTTCCCAGCTGGGTCAGCGGAGTAGTCTCCGCAAGATGCCAGATGGCGTGTACTCCACCCCGCCCTCACCCTCGGCTTTGAGTCCGATGCACACATTCCCCAAGGCGCCGTTCTTTGGCAATGAGCTCAAGGTGCCCAGTCACAGCGATAACTTCCTGAGTCCGAATCGCGCCAGCCCCAAGCGAACGCCCACCACGCCGCGATCGATGCGAACGAGTCCCCTGCACTTCTTCTCCAATCCCATGTCCCAGCTGAAGGAGGGAAAGTCGGATGATTCCTCGTCCTACTACAGCGACAGCCAGGAGTCCTCCACGGGGGGCAAGCTCTCGCTGCGAAAACCCTCCAAGGCCCGCCGTTTCCTGCAGCGTTCGGGCAAGGTCGATGACATTGGTGCCCATTCCGACTCGGAGTGCCATCAGGGACGCAAGCTGCTCATCAAGGATGCCAATTCCAATACCACCGAGGTCAAGATCAAGAAGTTGACACGCGGCGGATCGTTGAATCTGGGCAAGGATCCCAAGAAACGTGACGGTTTTCGCTCCTCATCCTTCCGCTCGCGCAGCACATCGCGCAAGGAGACCAAGAACGAGGAGGAAACTGCTGCTGGAAATGGTGGCAGCTCCTCCAAGCGGCAGCCCGTGGTGCGTTGGCACAGCTTCCAGATGGAGGAGCGTCCGAATATGATATTCCGCAAGTGTTTCTCCAAGAAAATCGAACCCCTGCAGGAGGATCCCAGTGGCATTCCCTTCGCCGCCATGTCAGCGGGTCAGCTGCAGATCATTCGCAAGCTGGCCCTGGTCACCTTGACTGGGCACATGGAGCGATACTGTCCAAGCCATCGGTCGGGCTGGAACTGGGAACTGCCCAAGTTCATCAAGAAGATCAAGATGCCGGATTACAAGGACAAGAAGGTGTTTGGAGTGCCGCTACTGCTGATCCTTCAGCGAAGTGGCCAGACCCTACCCCTGGCCATGCGGGCTGCCCTCCGCTGGCTGCAGCTGAATGCCCTGGATCAGGTGGGAATTTTCCGTAAGAGTGGTGGCAAGTCGAGGATTATCAAGCTGCGGGAACAGATCGAGGTGAGCGACACCACCGCCGAGTGCATGGATGTCTTTGATCTGCAGCAGGCCTACGATGTGGCCGACATGCTGAAGCAGTATTTCCGCGAGCTGCCCGAATCCCTGCTGACCACCAAGATGTCCGAGACCTTCGTGGCCATCTTTCAGCGTAAGTTTGAGATACTCTCCAAATAATTTCTTAGAGTTTAGTACAATATCCTCATATTTTTATATAGATCTGCCCGCTGAAGTGCGCTTGGATGCTGTCCAGTGTGCGGTGCTCCTTCTACCCGATGAGAACCGTGAAATCCTGTATGTCCTGCTCGAATTCCTCACCATTGTGGCAGCCAACTCGCAACAGAATCAAATGACCAGCAATAATCTGGGCGTTTGCCTGGCCCAATCCATTTTCCACTCATCCATTTCAACGGGTTCTGCTTCCGTTTCCGCCTCGCCGCGACGGAAGGGCAAGGGATCTGGAATGCCGGACATGAAGGAGCTGGCGGAGGCAAAGGCCTCTCATGAATGCCTCTCCTTTATGATCGAACACTACAAGCCCATCTATACAGCGGCCAAGGAAAAGCTAAGCAAGTGCAACTTCAGCTACATGGAGGAGTCCAAACCGGTGCCCCTGGAGGCTTTAGGAGAGGGTATGCAGTTCCACAACTGGCGGGGATACCTGTACGAGTGCACGAGTGCCACCATTAAGGAGGGCCGCGAAAAGTAAGCTAAATTTATATATAGTAACTTATTAAGTTCAAGCTTTATATTTATTTAAATATATTCTTTAATCTCTCTACCAGAACCCGAGGCTGGTTTAGCATTAATTCGCTGAACGACAGCAATGTGGACATTGCCTACAAGAAGGTGGGCGATGGCCATCCTCTGCGGCTCTGGCGCTGTTCCACGGAAATCGAGGGACCACCCAGGGAGGTCCTTGAGTACATAATCAAGCAGCGAGCCTCCTGGGATGCCAATCTGCTGCAGTGTCAGACGGTGAAGAAACTGGACGATCGCACCGAGATTTATCAGTATGCCCTGGATGGTCAGCTGACCACAGACTTTTGCGTTTTGCGGTGAGTAAACCTCATTTAATTATTAAATATTTAAAATATTTATGTCTATATTTAAACATATTTTTGTTGTTATATTTTGCAGTTCCTGGCAAACGGACTTGCCGCGCGGCGCCTGCGTGATAGTGGAGACCTCGATTGATCATGCCAAGGCCAAGCCACTTTTCGGGGCTGTAAGGGGCGTGGTTCTAGCCTCCCGTTACCTAATCGAGCCCTGTGGCAGCGGCAGGTCAAGGGTCATGCACCTGGCCAGAGTGGATGTCAAGTGAGTTTTAGCGAATGAAAAAGAATAATATCTTGAGATATCTTGAAACCATTTTAAGAGCATACTTTTGAGCAGCTGCTGAAGTGATTTTAAATCTCCAGGAGTTTAAAATCACTAACAAATTAGTGTAAAAGAATATACACAAAATATTCAACGAAATTTGCATACCCTGCTTACGAACCTTTCTTTCAATGTTTTCAAATCTCCTGTCATTTTAGATTAATTGTTTATATATACTCATATGAATAATCAAAATATGTACACATTTTCAGGGGCAAAACACCCGAGTGGTACAACAAGAACTATGGACACATCTGCTCTCATTACCTGTCCCGCATCCGCTTGGCCTTTAAACACGTCGCAGATGGACCCGAAAGCAAGGTCTAAAAGCTAAATGCAATATATGCTACAAATGATCGTTGTTTGTCGCAAAACTGACGCATTTATACGTACAAGAGGAGGAGCTTAACCCAACGATTACAACAAATTATTCAAAAACCCAAGGACCACAAACCAAGAGCTTGAGTTTCACATCCTGCCTTCAAAAAAAAAAGAGGTGAAACCGCACCACAAAGAGAGAAAATATAATCTTGTAAATACAAAATTAGTAGGTTTCCTAGTTTTTAGTTTCTTCGATTTAGATTTTACCTATAGTTTACTGTATTATATTTATATGTGGAAATAATTTATACTGTACGGACAAGTGAAATCTAACATCCAAAATACTCAACCAACACACATACAGAGACGTAAATATCACAAAGTATCTATGTATCTATGTATCTTTAATGAGGACTTCCCCCGCGAAAGTCTACGGCACTCCAAATGTCTTTAATGTTAATTAGTTTGTAGTCTCTCGGCAATATGTTAACAAGTATCAATATATACATACATGTATATCTATCGGGAAACAGAAAACAGCAAAGGAAAACCTTAAAAATGTGTAAAGCAAATTCAACTAGTCAAATTTTATAAATCTAAGTTAAAGTACTAACCCCAAATACACTCAAGAACAAGAGCAGCAACAGCAGAAGGCAAAACAAGGTCTTTGCCAATCAATAAATAACGTTTTTCGAGTTGTCACTTGATCGATTTGGCTGGAAATATTGATTGTATCTATTATGTATCGGAGTTATTATTACCAATATCATTAGTTTATGGATGTGCCCTAAGATCCCCGATCAATACAATATATATACTCTAATATATACTATAGTTTTATATGTGTCTATATACATACGCTACCACATAAATCTATAATCGAGTGTACGAGTTACCTATGGAAGGGCGGTCGAAGCGGATCGGAAAGAACACACTGAAACTAACCAATGTCAAGGGGTATATTTATAGAGCAGAGCTGTAACTCGGATATATTCGAAGCATCAAGCAAAACGCAATAAAAGTACATATTATGCGAAAAGCGATAAAATATAAAACAAAAACGTTTGTGCATTTTATTAATTATCTTGGGGAATATGGAATATAAAAAGGTTTTGTTGTTTAAAAATCAACTTTTTCGAAAAGCTATTGTTTAGAAAAAATCGTTTTTTCTTGACAATCTTGAGTTTTTTCAAAAATATTCAAGGTGTTTTTTATTTTGATGGTGAATTATGAATCTTTGCAGTTTTATTTCCTTAAAAAAAAAGGACTCAAATTAAGTTACAAATATTTCCAAGACATTTTTCATTTATCTATTGAGTCTACATGGAAGACTTGAGAATTCTTTTTAATTTTGTGTTTTCAGCGAATTTTTTAACTTGAATGCTATTGTTATAAACAAATGAATATTTATTTTTTTATTTGACATGCGTTTTTTTAAATTTTATGCAGTGTCATGTAAGTGTACATTTTACACAATCTAGGTATAGTTATATAAACCACATATAGGTGGCGTATCAATTGAGTTAAATGCCTATATAGGTGGCGCCTAATTGGCAAAACTGCCTGCATAGGTGGCGCACATATCCTCTTTTCCGATTTGAAAACAAATTTAATATAATCATAAAATCAAATTATATTAAAAAATTAAAAACATGAAGTTATAAACAAAAAAATAAATAAATAAACAAAAAAGAATAATGAAACAAATATGTTTTAAATATTTTCAACACATTAGATTTTTTTAAATAAAAGATTTAGAATACAAAAAATTATTATTAATAGTTACACTTTTATTATTAAAAAAAAAATTAAAAAAATAAACGAAGTTGAATATGATGAAAATAAAATGAATCATCATATATATACTAATTTCCTCAATCTTATAATTTTTAAAGATAGACAATTTTAAAAATAACATTTCTAAATAACATTCTGTAAAAATGTCCCATAAAAATTCACTACAAATTCTAGTCCAAGATATTTTCAATTAAACAAAAATTCCCCTGCACTCACCCCCCATCCACTCAATTAAAATAATTATTAATTTTATTATGTTGTACCTGTGCAGGCTCCAAGCTCGTTTTTGATTAGCATTTGAAGCAACCAGTTCCGTTCGAGCCCATTAGCCACGGCTATCACATTTGTAGCCGTCGTCAGTAATACTGCCAGCTTATTGGAGCCTTGTTTGCTCTCTAATTGACTGCCGCCCAAGCGACCGGGCGAGGCGTCGACTAATAAATTGACGGCAAACGGGAGGGAAAATGCCACACCGGGAAAGCCCACCTCAAAAGCCTCTCCCCACTCGCGTAGCATTTTACACATGTCGCGGGACAAACGGTCGCTAATTGTGCCCAGGCAGTCTGGAAAAAAATCTGAAAAAAAATAGAAACTGAATCTCGAAAAACTGACCCCGAAAAAAGCGCCATAAGAGGAGGCGCACTTGCAATCGCACTCCCTTTAGCACCGCGCGCTCATGCGACAGACATTAAAAGTCCATTAAAAAATTATGTTCACCCATGGCGTGTCGGGCTCCTGTTGGGGCGTTTGCTGGATTGTGTGCTTGGAGAGGAGAGAGAGAGAGAGAGAGACTCCAGCTCCAGCTCCAGAACATAGGCGAGGGCAATTTTGGGCACTTGGAAAAATATTTAATATGGAAGTGCACAAAAACTAAGGAGCTTTAAAAATTATTTCTTTGCATTTGCTTCTTCGAATTTTAATTATTTTAAATAGAAGAGTTATGTATATTGTATTATTCGTATTAATTTTTCCTTCTTAACCTTTTTGTTGTAATAGTTCCATGCTTTATTTGTCACCTTAAAAGTTATATCGATGAAAATCTTTCAAAATAGATTTAAAACAATTTTAACTTGGAAACTTAAAATCCTTGAAATTCAAAAACTCAGAGAGCTTAAAACATATGATAACTCTATAAAATGTTTCCCCCTTTCGCTCTGTGTACCGGCTGGCGACCTTAATGGCCCAGTTGCGACTATATTTAGAGTGCAAGAAACTACTGCTGGCAGCAACAGTCAGGCAAAGGCATAATTGTAATTGCAAATTGCATATTGCAATGTTGTGCCCACATGCAGTGACATCGATTGCCGTGCCTCCTTCCCTGCCTGCCTGCCAGCATTTGCCTGGCAATGCAAATGTCCAAGGTATTGATTGCATTAATTAATTAATTTGTGACTTAATTTCATGGGCTTGCGGCAATCAGCGCGCCGTGCACGCACCGCTGCCAAAATGTATTAATATTGCAGCCCAGAAAAAAAAGAGAGACGCGACGCCGCGCGGCACTGTGAGTGCGTGTGTTTGTGCTTGCCTTGTTATTAATTGAAATTTAATGGCACAAAATATTTTTATTTATTTATTCGCCAATGCAATTGCATTTATGCGCACTTCCGTCGAGTCGCCCCACACACAAACATTCACACACGCAATTGCACCGGCAATTGCAATTGCAACTGCCACAGCCACTGCCACTGCAACTGCAACTGCAATTTGCAGCAAAGAACGCACCGCCATCGATGGCACCACCGCCGACGGCGCACGGCGGCTGGCATTTAACATCAAAAGCCCTGCCCAGACCAGGCCAGACCAGACCAGACACGCCCCCCTACCGCCTCTTCGCGGGCTATATTCAACGAGCTTGTAATTGATTTCACTTAAAAATTAAATAATGCATGCGGTTTTTACTGTAAAATGGATTTTCCAAATGCTTCTCTGCCGTCGCGACACGTTCCCTTCTGTCTTTCGCACCCACTCCTCTTCTGGGCTTCTGTGTTAAATTAAATATGAAAATAAATATCAACATAATTGAATTGGCAAGAGCAGAAGGAAGGGAAAATAATATTACGAACAAAAAAATTGAGGAGATAAATACAAAAAGGTGAAACAGAAAAGGCAGCAAAGGCAGTCGACACTGTGCAGCTGGGCGACGTAATTGATGAAATTATTTAAGAATTATTTCAGAAATGCGGCGTGACAATTATGCGGGACTGCAGCACAGATCATGAACTGGCTGCACAGAGAGAAAAGCTTACTAAAAAGAAGGAACTATATTATAGAGGAGAAATAAAAGCTACCAAGAGGGACTTAAATATAGGCGGTAATTAGGTTATATTGCTTTAAATTTAAATAAGCTCAACAGTTTGTCTTCAAAACTTACATAATTCATTTTTATAATTATTATATAATCTTCCCCTAGAAGAGAAATCATTAAATAAAAATCTACTTATTTTTTAAGCATTATTTTTATATGTTACATTTCTTTGTTATATTTTGTTTTTAATCGAGAGTGGTTTACACGGTTTAAGGACCCTAAAAAATGCAATACATTTTTTTTGTAAGCAACAAATTCATTAAAAATTTGTAAGCATAATTTTTTATATAAATAAAATATATAAAGTATATTTTGAGCTGTTTCCCCCTGTGTACGCACACATTTAAATGAGCAAATAATAAAGCAGAAATTGTATTAAAACGCAGTCTGTAATTAATTATCTGCATTGGCATCCACCACCCAACCTCCCTCCCTGTACCACAGCGAAGTTCTGTGTTGATCGCATGCCAAACAGTGCCCACAATAAATTAATGAACCAAAAAACAATTATCATAAATAGCAGCGGCAACTTTTGCCATGAACTGATTTACAATTCTATGTATGTACGTTGCGAATACTTTGTGAAATATTTAACATATTGCAATTACAGCTAGCGGATAAATAATTACAATTGACATATCAGCTCAAAGCGCCGGCAGCTCTTCCCTTTAATTCGGACTTATACATAATTGCTGACACTTCCAAACAAGGCCAAAATTCCAGGGAATTAATAAAGTCAATGGGAACAGATATTTTTTACTTAATTATTAAATAAAATATGTACATAACATACATGTGTATTTATTGTTGATTTATTTTTGACTTAGGTAAAAAAAAGTTTATAAAGAGAAATAATATTTAGTAGAAGGTAATATAAACAGAAGACAAGTTGATTGTTACTAAATTTATATTTTACTTAATAATTTAAAAAATAGTTTATAAATCCTCTTGTTTAATGTTTTATTTTTTCTTTATAATGAAACCTTTTGATTTTTAAATAGTTTTTCCCTTAACACCACTTATCTGTCTGTAAAGCCTGGACAATTTTCCACGAACTTCCCTTGCGACACCAGAGCCCAGAAAAAGCTGAGAAAAGGCAACAGAAGCGACGGCAATTAAAACGTGAAGAAGCAAATTGCTCGGGTACTTGCGCTTGATTCCCAGTTTCCCAGAGACCTGCTCGGCAAATGTTTGTTTCGTTAGCTAATTTCGCCTTAAAAATGCTCAGTCTCGAGTGTCCGCATATGGCGAGAAGAGATTCCGAATGCTTAATGCTAAATTAGGACTGAGAATTGCCGGCTATTTAGCGGCACGTCAAACGCCCACGCAAGACTGAGCTAACGGAAAAGTCTCGGAAAATGCGAAACTGGATCCCGGAGAATCGGGACGAAAGGATGAGACATGGAGTACAAAAGACTGAGGAGAATAAATGGATACATGTACATATAATGGACTCTGACGACCCCAGGAATATTTCTAACCAGCGGCCAGCGGCCAATAAACCTAATTTGGAGAGCTAATCGCTTTATTTTGAGTATATTTTTAAATGTAAACGACTTTTCATTGATTCATTTCAAAAATTATTGAGTAAACCTGTTAATATAAATATTTAGAGTGCTGTGGTATTAAAAAAAAAGAAAACTAAGCTGTAAATAATCGCAGTAAAAATCAAAATAAAACATTCTTTTATGTAAACTTAATTATATTTAAATTTATACAGAAACCCAAAACAATGAACTTATAGTAAGCAAATAAACAGAATCCATTTCCAAATAAATCAATCACAATTTGCGCTTGCGCTTTCCCTTTAAAGGAGCTTGGGGTGTGGATGTGGCCTGGACTGCGGATAATTCACCAACATCCGCATCATCAATGGACATAGCCTTGGCGGCCACCAGTTTCTTGACCGCCTTTACCTTTGGCATAGTGGTCTTGGTTTGAGCCAGTGTTCCAATGGATTTACGCGGCTTCTTTCCCGCCTGGGAAGAGTTGTCCGTGGCCTTGGTCTTGGCCATCTTTTTAGCCGGCTCTTCATCATTAGTTGGTGTATTCAGTAGAGCTCTAGCGGCGACAGAGGCAGCGGTCTTAGCCTTTGGTGGAACGTCTTTGGACCCCACCTCGGCCTTCTTCTTTTTGGTGGCCTGTACCAGAGAGAGACAGTTAATTGTGTTCATAGGAAATCGCTAGAAATGTGGTTAAAATTTAGCCTCACCTGTTTGGTTTTCCTCTCAGAGGGCTTGGCTGGCTTCTCCTTTTTCGTTGCTGCTTTTTGCTTAGTCTTTTCAGCCTTTTCAGCCGCCTTTTTTTTGGCCTTCTCTTCGGCTTTGGCTTTCTTTAGGTTCTCTTTTTCCTTCTCCTTGGCCAGTTGCTTGGCTTTTTTCGCTTTCATTTTCTCCACGGTCGTGCTGGCCTTCTTGGCGGCTTCGGTGAGCTTGAACGATCGCTTTACCATCTCCAGCTGTCCTTTGGCCACGCCCATTTTGAGAGCTCTGTTCATGGTCCGAAGTTGGCGCTTCTCATCCTCCCAAGGATGACCATTTTCCCTGAGATACTTCATAATGGCCATCACCGATGATCCAGATCGCTCTTTAAGCTTTTCAATGGCCATTATGGCTAAACTGATAAAGGAAACTTTTTTTTTCGCAGTCTCCAACTTAATTTTCGTCTCGGTCTTGACTAAAACATCGAGTGGAGCCATTTTTGCATCATCATCGGGTGGCGGAGTGGGATAGGGATGCCGATCAGTTGACTTATTTCCATCGAGTGAATCTTCAGAAGCTGAGTTTTCCTCAGCCTGCATCTCATTGTCCTCTTTCTCCCCCTCATCCCCCTTGTGCTCTTCCTCCTCTTCCGTCTGCTCCTCCTCCTCCTCGCCCAGCTCCTCATCTTCTTCGGAAGCCTCTGGCGATGCAGCTTCATCCTCCTCGGACATCGGACTTTTAATGGGCTTCATTTTATTTTTATTCATTTATAATTTGCACAAAAACAATGACAATTAAAAACGCTATGACAATTCAACTAAAATAAAGCCAAAAAACGAAAATGTTGAATCACAACTTCACTGCAGACACTGAAGACTTTCAATAAATTGTAAGATATCAAAAAGCAGCATTCAAAGCTCTACTCAAAAACGGTAAAGCCGAAATCGTAAAAAGAATGCAGACTTAGATAAAGCAGCATAACAAAGAATATAAGAATTGAGTAAAGAGAACAGATAAATAGAGCTTTTAAATCAAATGGGAGTACAAAATGTGAAGTACAGTGGAAATTATTGAACTAAAGTAAACGTGAATAAAAAAATATTTTTAAGTTTAAAAAATAATAGCGTTAAAAAAAATATATAATTTGTGTTTCACATAAAAAATATATTTGACGGAATATTAAATATATTAATGAATTCGTATACCTACCAAATTGGGTAAGAGTAAAATATTATAAGATAATATTAATAACTATATGACATTAAAGACAAAAAGAAATTCCTAACCCACTGTTTATAAATTTCTTCAACTTATTAATTTCATTACTGTGCAGTAATTAGATTCCTTTCGTTCCTAAAAGTCGTAGTTTTTATTAAATAGTCCTTAAATGGCTTAAATAGATTCTAAATGCTAAATCCTAAATGAGAACTGAAAGCTGCCGGCTAATCAGCGGCACGTCAAACGCCTACGCAAGAATGAGCTCGCGGAAAAGTCGCAGAAAAGGCGAAACTGGATACAGGAGAGTCGGGAAAGGAGGATGAGACATGGGGAACGAGGGACAGACGACAGAGGAGAATGGAGCTTTGGAAGATGGGGAGATGGCAAAAGACGATGACAGGGCAGGGCCAGGCAGGCCACCAATGGAGGCAATCGACAACTGAGGCGGTCCAAAGGGGCTAAGAGTTGGCGATGCGACAAATTTCTGTACTGTGTATTCGCAGGATTTTTTGGGCATATTAGCGATATGAAATGTTTGATATGTATACAGAAATAGTATAAAATATATAAGGCTAAGAAAAATATTTAAAAATGCATTATACATACTTAAATATTTTTTAAATTGAACTTAAAATGAATTTAAAACCTTTAGAAAGTATGCCAGAAAAAAAATTCTGAAGTAAGGCTTCTTAGGATAGGCTTCATAATTCTAACCAAATTATTTTGAAGTTGTTTAAAATAAATATTTTTTAGTGTTTAAGATTTTTTACCATATAAGCAAAGCGAAATTAATTTATTCTCTTACTAATGGAATATCAACTAAGTTGATTCTCTAGACTTTCCCCCGAAATATTTATAGAATTAAAATTAAAAATATAAAAACTAAAAAATATACATATATGTATTATCTTGCTTATGGGAGGATGAACATTTAGTCGATTCTCGTTGACGTAAGACGCGATACTCGATCTTACTTTTATACTTCGGCAAGCGCCCCATTCCCCTGGCAGCTCTTCTGCTGCATCTCCCTCGCGGCCTTCACTTTGTTTGTCGTTGCCCCGTTTTGCGTGCGCACTTTTAATTGCAATTGAATTTTAATTACTGCGTTGTCAGCAAAGAATGTTGCAGCCAGCCGTTTAAGTGCCGACAGGCAGTGCGAGAAACAGCGGGCCAGAGAGGGACAATGGGACCGAGAGACCATCATGGGACCAGGAGCAACAGGAGGAGCAACTTAGCCCGTCGGTAACAGTTGGTGTCTGGTTAGTAGCGGAAATTGCAAGCACTCAAAGAAAACTCTAGATAAAGTGAAGGAAATTATAAAAATATGTTATGTTATGTTTATTTATAGATTCCACCTTGTAAATGTCTTGACTTCCTATTAAAAATTCTTAAAAAATAAGAAAACCTCTATATATTTTTTTCCAAGTGCATCCTAAGGACGGAATCAACTGCTTACTGCTCCTGTGCCCCGCTTCTTTGACTTATTTACAGCTTTGTGTCTTCCACAGAGAGCTAGAGGCAGCAGCAATTAAATGAACGACACAGCCGACGGCAGTTGACGTTCCAAGAGTTGCTTTCGCGTTCGCGTTCAGCTTCGCCCTCCATTAATCAGCAGCAATATAAATGTGATGATCCGATAACGTTTATCGACTGCTGATGACTCTATTTACTGCCCCCTCCCCTTCACCCAGTTAAGATAACCTAATGAAGCAGCCCCGCCCACTGCCCTGTCCCCTATCTGCAATTAGGAATGTCTGGCCCTTTTGATTGAGTCGCAAGACGCCGACTCTGATGGGGCTCTTGTCTGGCGGCGCTCAGATAATTTATAATTTAGCCAAGATTCGAGATTCTTTCAAACGCTTTTATAATTGATTTAAGATTTATCAGACGGTTTAATGGGTAGTTAAACAGGCTGCAAGTAATCGATACCCTTGATAAAGAGGCCTTTTTGTTTAGGTTTCTAACCAGTAGTGACCTTTAAACCTAATGAGAAAGCTAAACGCGCTTGTCTTGAGTTTGTTTTAAAAGTTGAATAACTGCAACTTTTTGAAAGAAATATTTAAAAAGCTGTTGTATGTAAAATAGAAAAATTATAAACTATCATTATAAATTTAGTACCTAATGGTTAAATTAAAATCCAAAAAACAACGATCACTTTCTGTAAAGCGTCCTTTTGGCAAATAATTTTATTTTAATTAAATATTATATTAACAATTTAATAACAAGAAATACCCAGTAAGTTTTTTTTAGACACTAAAATTATGAGGAATTTGTCTTTTTTTCCCAGCAGGTGCAGATAAAATGGTGCCACTTAATACTCATACAGCTCAGAAAAAAAAATAATACAAAAATATATAACAGGGTGCCTGCGGGTGACATTTCCCTTTTTCTTCCCCCTTGAGGGCCAGCGGGAAACTCCACCAATCAACGGCCAAAATAACAAAATGTCAAACAGAACGCATGCAACAATTTATTTAAATACCTCAACCTCATCAAATTTAAGTTAACACACCCCAAGCATCGCCATCGCCAACGCCATCAAGCATTACGACAGACGACGGCGACGGCAACGGCAACGACGACAGTGCCAGAGCGAAATGAAAATGAAAATTCAATTTTCCACCTAAACGCAGACACCGCATCAATTTTGAAAATGCTTTTGCCCGGCAATGAAAACGATTTGTTGTGTTTGACGAAGAGCCAGGAGCGAATGGGGTGGCCAAACGGGGGAAAAATCGGGGGGAAATCGTATGCCAACGGGGGAAAAGCGGAAAAGCCACGCAAGTGGAGCCCAGACAGAGAGCGGCACTCAAATCGGCAGCCAAGAAGTCAACACGGAACGTCGTTTTCGTTGTCGATGCTAAAGAGATGCAGGCAGTACCCGAGCAGCACAAGAATGACGCGGACCAAGGGAAGCTGACAGGGCACTGAAAGGAAAATTACTGAGGGGAATATCATAGGATAACCAGTTCAATAAATGTGGTTATAATTACAAAAGAGTCATGGAATTTGTTTACATAATTTTTTAGGTTAATAATAAGCTTAAGTTCCACTCTAAAATATTTCAGAGTATTAATATATTTTGGAATTTAGATCATTTTTATCGAACGTATTTAACATGGCTCTTGTAAATGTATTTTTATATTGATGAATTAATACAGACTTATTCACTATTAATAATACATTTTCATTATTATATGTTGTAAAATAATTGATCCCTGAAATGTATATAAATATTTAAATTGGGAAAAAGTAAGGTAAAACAGTTAAATAACAAAGGGGAAATCTAAGAAAAACAAATGTTTGAATAAGTGTTTAAAGATAAACAGTCTTAGACATTTAAATAAAAAATAATTTAGCGTGCTAATTTATAATAAGTTAAAAAACTATAAACTTATTAAATATATGCAAAATGAGCTCCAAAAAAGCAGAATTTTACATTGCAATCCTTCGAACATATGTATTAATTTAAGTAAAAATAAAGATGAAGATAACTTTCATAAATTAAAAATATTTCCTCATTTGTTAACCAAAAATTATAATAAAAATATATATATCTATACAACTCTCTAAACATTTAATGTTCTTTTCTAATTTCACTTCAATTTGGAGACTATAACCCGTAATAAACCCTAATTTTCCTCGACGTGTAGCAATTTCGACTCGCCTTTTGGGCTGCTGTCATATTTTCGGCAAAGGAGGAGAAGTCACTGTGGATGTGGTTACTGGCACTGGGGATATATGGAGTGGATATGACCCGCCGATCAAGCTGCGCACAATTAAAATAGCTCTGTGGTGTGTGTGCGCCCACACAAATCCATATCAACGGTGTATCTCCTTGATAATCTTGGCGTGTTGATTTATGCAACAGTTTTCAGTGTTTTGATCGATCATTCTCCCAGCCTCGATACCAATCTCAACCAGCTCGCTTCGACTGTATTAAAAACATTTAATTAGCTTTTATTGACCATTAAGATTCCAATCGTGGCTGGAACAGTAGCAGACCACAGCATGGAATACACCCACCGCCGCTTTCTACAACACTTATTTATACACTTTTTAGCTTTATTACTTTACTTTATATTTTATGGCTCTGGCAGCAGCGAAATATTTATGATATATATGTTACAACAAAAGAGCAAAAGTGAGCGAGCGAACGTGAAACGAAATTCTTGTTTTCCTTTCGTTTCTTCTCTTTTGACTAAAATCGAAATAAAAACATACAAATTAATTAAAGTCAATAAAGAAAATTAAATGTGGCCCAGGGTCTCGGACCCCTTTTAATGGGGCGGCGCCCTACGCAATGCCCACAGTCTTCTCTTCTTTATGGCCGAAAAACTCCGGCTAGGAGCTCTCCTCTGCCCTGTGAGTGATCATCATCATTGTGGCAGACTGGCATGCACTTCGCTGCCAATTTAATGGCGTTTTTACAACTTGAAAGATTCGTGCCTGCCACGCCGTTTTGAGCGATGATGTTTTTCGGGCATGGGGGAATAGTATATAGGAATGCCTTCTGCTGCTGCTGCTGCTTCTCCTGGCTCCCTCGCTAAACGCACGAGAAATGCAGCGCAGCGAATGTCATTAGAACATAAAAATGATATTAATTGCATGCGAGAGTGCAGGCAGGCAGGGGCCAAGGCATGGCGATGGAACTGAAAATGTGGATGAGCATGGTTGGGATGGTTCGCCTGGGGGCAGTGGCACATGGCAATAGAAATGTCAGCGTTATGATGATGGAATATATTGGTGCTCGTGCGAGCTGCCATACGGATAGCCCTTAGGTTCTCTTTTGGTTATTTGGGAGAGCAAGAACGATCTTAAAAATCCACTTAGGAAGAGAGGAAACAATAAAAATGAGAAGGCGAACTATACTGTCAGCAAGCTGACGGATGTCGCACCCTAACAGTTGTTAGGCATTATTAAACTTATTATTAATTAAATATTATAGTAAATTTTAGGTTTGAAAATTTACTTTTAGAGATTTGTACTGTTTTCTTAAAAAAATAATAAATAAAAACATCCATTTTAAAAATTCCTCCCAATTTCCTACCATCTTTCTTGAATGATCCATGAAAATCCATAAACACAGAGAATCAAAGTGATCCACTTACCTCTGAGTATTTTGTGTGGCGCTCTTTGATGGCGACGCCTGCCAGAGCGATCCCATAGCGCTGATAAATAATAAAAATTAAAAATAAATTAACACCTAGTAAAGATGCATTGGACTGGGGAGACTGGTTCTCCAACTGTGTCCCTGCTCTGTCATTACTTGGGGACGGGAATGGGGACCTGGTTTCGAATGTTGTGCCGGCCTGCAGACAGCTTAAAAATAGCGCAAAAGTAATTAAAAACGAAAATATAAAAGCAAGAGACAAACGCACACGCACACAGACACAACCCGTATCCCCACAAAACAGTGAACAAAAAAAATAAATAAAAATTATGCTCGGCTATATTGAATTTAACAAGCGCAACGCCGCTTCAGGCAGAGATCAAAGGAGGCAGGAGCTCTGGGATGCTGGGGAATCCGGATGGGATGCCTATGCCCGAAAGTGTTGCCATGCCCCGATAATGATGATGCTAATGCAGTTGACATTTTATGTGGCCATAGAATGCCGGGCATGGCCGATAATTAAATGCAATAATAATTCAATTTAATTAGCTGGCAGCTGGCTGGCTGCCCGGCTGGCTGCCCGGCTGGCTGCTCCCTCGTCGAGGCTGGTGGAATAGCCCAAGGAAAGTATTTAAATATTGATGAATTGATTAGCATAATATTTGGTTTATGATTTCACATTGTTTGGGGATTTGGTTTTACGGCACCAGCAGCAGCAGCTAATTGAAACACCTTAAGAGAGGTCATTAGTCATACAGCATCTGTCACGGCTGATGATTATTTATACATTGGTGTTTATTTGAGAGTCAAAACTAGGAGAGTTGTGTGTTTGGCTTTGCTATATTTGATTAAATTATTGGAGACATTGATAGATAGAACAGGCTGCAGAATCAATAATAAACAGAGCTTCCAGGGGGAGGGTCCTATTTCCATTGGAAAATACCGGACTTATTTAAAAACGCAATCATAAAAACCGCTTAGTTGGGGTTGAGAATGTTTTTTGCTCTTCTGAGACCGTTTGCATTTCGGAAAGTTATTTTTCCCTCTAAATCATAAAATTATAAGAGGACCAAATGATCTTACGAGTTGACCCGAAAATACAATCTGTGATAATTAAAATAACTATATGTCAAGGTTATATTTTATAACTAGTTATACTCGTTTATCTAAATATTAATAACTTCAAACTTTCATATTTGATTTTTTGCATTGACTGACAATTCCTATTTGGTGTGAGCTTTTAATAAGCCGCTCACAAACATAACCTCCTTTATTTTGATGTATCCTTGGCCAGAAGTTTTTACGGACGCAAAGGCTATGCTGGAGATATTTCGTTGAATCAATTAACGCTGGACATGGCATTATAATTACTGTCTGCTAACAGACATAACCACACACACACACAGTTGAACACAGCACAAGCACAGCCGCGCACAGGACCCACTCCAGGACACCTACCCACACACAAGCAAGGTCGCCCCGAAGCGACAGAGCAGCAGGGACATGTTCATTTCTTCATTGATAACCCGTAGAGGGGAAGCGAGAATCGAGAAACGAGAAGTGAAGCTCATCCTGGCCTCGTTGCTTAACCAACTGTAACAGTCCTGAGCCAAAGGAGAGCGAAAGAGGCAGAAGGCCCACAACAGACAGAAAGAGAGAGAGAGAGAAGGGCGGAGAGATAGACAGAGAGAGAGAGATGGCCAGCAAGAACTTACGCAAACAGAAGCCGAAGGATGCAGCTTACACACACTAACGTACTGAGAGAAAATCTACAACCAATTATAAACTTAATATTTGATTGATTTTAGTTTAAGGGGATACTACTTTAAAATTTAAAAGTCCATAGTTTTGAAAGTGTTGCAAGTCAAACATTTTCAAAATCCCTAATTTAAACAAATTATGGTATTTTATTCGAATTTTTTTTAACAAAGCTGATACACCAGATTTATATATACTTATTTTTATATTTTCGAAATTGTTTAAAGACATAAACTCCCTAAAAAATATAAGCTTACAAAACCCAAAATATTCGAGTTTAATACTTAAATTTTAAGAAGACCAAATCGGAGCCCAACTTAAATTGAAACAAAAAAATTGACATTATTATGATGATACTAAACAAAGTTATATTTACATAAAAATTGTTAAAACTTCTTCTATAAAACAAAATAAACCAATATTATATTCCCAGTATTCAAAAAAACCAAAATATAAACAATATATTTCCAATTTTCTTTTCTAATATTTGCCCTGATAGATTTTTGCGGTAAAATATAGTCACCAACAGGTACTTTTTAATCAAACAATTCACATGTAGAAATTAAATCGATAAATGCTTGGCATCATATATATTTTTTCTCAGTGCAACAGTAAAACAAAAATTTGCTCGTATTAAAGCAAAATAATGAAGTGAAAATGGCAACAATGTGATTACACACAGTCATAGACCCAAAGCCATAATAAATCGTTCATTAGGCGGGGGAGGTCAGAGAGCGGGAGGAGAGGCAGGTGCGAGAGGGAGAGAGCGCTACAAACTGCGTCGGCGCCGCTCAAAATGTTGCCAACACATTCACACACACGCATAAGCATAAGGCAACATGTTGCTGATGGTTAACTTGTTGGATGCAGCAGCATCAGCAGCAGCTGCCCCACTTCATTAATTTTCCCGCTTTTCCTGGGTGGGATGGAGATTGGGGAAAAACTTTTTGCGCCCGTCTCGTGATTTGTCTGGCAAACAATTTCCGAAATGCGATTGCTTAAACGCAATTCGAAAAGTTATTAATTGAGCAGGCTCGTAATGAACTCATTTACAGTTCGTAATGTGCCCCCATTACGGGCACACAAGCAGGCAGCTGTGGACTCCACTCGATGGCAACATTACGCCGCGTTAAATGGCTTGTAATGATGACTCCAAGGGGTTGGGGGATGGGGATGGTGGGTAAATAGGGCTAAATGTGTCCAATCACTCGGGGGTGCACTGAAGGGGGGTTTAAGGGGGCCGGGAACTGGGACTGGGACTCGGGGGCAAGCAAATGTCAGACAGCGTTTCTCCATTTGCCAACCCCGTCTCGATATGGATATGGCTGCTTCTAATGGACAATGGATACACACTCACACACATACTCACTTACGATTTGTATCTTATCGAGTGTTTCGAACAGCAAAACTTTAGCCCAAATGGGATTTACGAAATGACAAGTTATACTCGGACTACACGAAGATAACATTTCACTCAAATTATGTTTATTTCAAATCAATAGGGACCTTAACAGCTTAAGACTTTAGAATGCAACAAATTTTTATATTTTAGAGAGGATACTCGTATTACCAAAAGTTCACCGAAGAGAGGTTGCTCTTGGAACCGATTGAAAATAACCATTTAATTTGACTTTTCCCTTTTGTATTAAGAAAAGAGAAACTAACTAATTATCGGTTCTACATCGAGATATGTTTCTTTAACCAAAAGATTAATATAATTACTTGCAAAGCAAAGGAACAGTAGTTCATAAAATACACTTAGTAGCGAACGAAAAAGCTCTCCAAAGAGGAGTTCTACATTGTTCACTTATTTTTCTTCGGTTTCGTCTTGTAAGGGAATCTGTTAAGCCGAAAATACAAGCTCTGATTTATAATTATTGAATAAACATATATAACTATAAAATCACAGTATAAGTCCTCTATATTATATTTATAACCTTTGATTATATTACATAAATCTATTTTTTCTTCAAACTTGCCCACAATATTTTGTTGGTTATTAGTAGGCATTGAAAAAGTACTATATGTAGCTAAAACTGGTCAGCTCAAAATCAAACAAAACAAACAAAAAAAACCGAATACAAAACATCGTATCGTTCAGTAGATAAACAAAAAATAATTTATTTTTGAGTCGTATTATTTGTTTTAGTTTACTTACGCTTTCGGCTACTTCCATGGAGGAATATCTAAACATCGAAGTCGGACATAGGGTCGCAAATCAACAGAATGGCGATGAGGCGGCCGGGGATGCGGGCAATGATGAACCGCACGAACTGAGGCGGAACCAACGACGGATCTATAACGCGCCCCCCGACCCTGCTGTTATCCAGGTGGGGCAAGGTTACGACGCCCTGCCGCGACCCTTGAGACCGAGTAAGAAACGGAGCATGTTTACCATGGCCAGAAAGACGTCGCTGCTCGACGACCTGTATCCGTCGGAGATGTCCACGCTTTTGATCAACGCCAAGAGGGCGACGATGCAGGCTGCCAGCGAGGGGCTGCGGAGCGAGTGCTTTGCCAACTACCTCGCCGAGCACATGACCAGTCAGAATTATCCCAACGGCGTGGGTCTGCCAGATCGTTGGGGTCAGTTCTAATTGGCCGTGGTCTATACGAGGAAGCCAAGAAAGAGGAGAGAGCCGGGATATAGGTGGGAATCGAGTGAAGGCCAAGAAGACATGTGCCGAGACTTATACAACAGGTAAAGCATATGATTTAATATTTACGATATAATTTATAATAATAATAATATGTCTATTAATCGATCTCCAAAATCCTTAGATATTGCTCCAAGGTTTAATGCCAAAAAATATTTTAAAAAACCTATATTCCGAAGGCAAATGGTAACTCTAACAGACTCATCATTGGCTTATAATGACTTAAACCTAATTTGCGAACTATCCGGACTCCTCTGAATATTTTCTCGACTCACCAAAAGGAAGAATATCTTAACAGCTCCCTCTACCCAGTTTACGTACCTGCGAATGGAAAATAGTCTATATAAACAAAAGAAAGCATGGCAATAAACAGAAACAAGAATCTTCAGCATGATAACTTTGGGTTTTATTCCTACAATAAAATCTTAAGAGTAAGAGTAACAAAGTCTATTTATTCCATAAAAAAAGGGGTAACAAAAATTGTAAAAAATACAGTAACCAAAATTGTTATGAATTTATCCTGGTGACTTCTTTAAACCATTTTATGTTGAAACTCAGAAGTTTCATTTTAAAGAGGATCGTTAAATATAATATATAAATAATACAGGAGAAAATTTCCTAGTGGCTTCCTTAATTCCTTTTAAATTAAACCTTACGTGCAATTAGTGCTGTTAATAAAGCATTTATAGATCAAATAAAGACTCAATTTTGCACTCTACACACACATATCACAATTTTTGATTTTGATTTGGTTGCCTGAAGGCTACCAAAAGATTCATGAAATTGACAATTAATAAACTTCAGATTGGAAGCCGCTCCTGCTCGCTCCCATTTTGGTCCCACGAAAACAAAGGATTTATAGGGCACACACATTTGGATGCGAATTGGCCACTGACAATGGCCACAATGAACGGGTGGCCACTGGTAGCCAGTGTAGACAAAGGCCGCCCGAAACGGACAATTGCCCAAAGTGTAGCAAATAAATACAAAATGCAAAAGATAATTGCAATCAAAGCCACAAAATGTAGCCAAAAGGCTTATAAATTGTGGGTGGCGGCCGCAGGGATGGGAAATTTTCCCAGGGAATGGGGGACATGTTCACAGAGTGAAGGTAAACGTATTTAATTTCCTAAATGTGCTTCACATACCACAGGCGGCACAAAGATACACACACTCACTTTGCATACCTTGTACAAATATACGGTGCAGTCAGTTGCAGTTGCTGCTGCTGCTGTGTTGCTCTGTTGCAGTGTTGCAATTGCAACATCAACCCAACAGCAACCCCCAAGAAGCGCTGGCAATTTACGGCCATTATTGCAACAGACAGTCAGCTTTATTATGTGCCACGCCCGCAACATAATCACTGAGAGTAAAATTTAATTATTAAACAGATATTTATTAAGAAAATAAATTCATTAAATTGAAAATTAATACACATTTGAAAGTTACTGGCTATCTGAGGATAATTACTCCTTGGAGACAATTATTGTACAGGGCTTAGTACTTGGTTTTAACAGGTTTACATAAAATATAAAATAATGATTTAAGGTTAATATTTTAGTAAAACTACTCCTTGGAAGACTATTTTCTATAATTTTAGGACGGCCTAGTACTTGGTTTCAACTGTTTTAAGCAGGTACTGATGAATAATTAAGTGTCTTTTAAAACAGCTATAAAACTAATCATTCTGATTGGTTTCGGCAATATCTATAGATTTTTAAAGAGAACAAAATTTTTATTTAGTTGGTAAAGAAGTTAAACTTTATTTTGAGACTAAAAATTAAACATTTCCTTCCCAATTTTTCGCTCAGTGCTGGCAATTTGTGGAGCGACCCTGACAGGAAGTGTGGGTGGAGTTTGCTGCTGCTGCTGCTACTGCCATAACTTTTTGTGGCTGCTTTTAGGCTGAGCTTTCGCATTTGCTTTTTGGCTGCTCTGTGATTTGCCCCTGCAAATGGTAAATGGTGTGGCAAATGGTATTGGCCACATGCAACACAATGTTGTTTTTGTCGAACCGATCCGATTCGAGATACCATATCCACACGCCCGCGCGCCTTCTAATTGAATTGCATTGCATTGAATTGAATTGAATTGATTTTCGGTTAGCTTTGTCCGCCTAATTGTTGCATTTACATGGGGCATGGCTATAAAAGCATTATATACACAGGAATAAAATTAAACGAAAGTGGAGGGGCGAAGCAGCAGCATTTATAACGTAATTATGGCATGTTGCAAGCAAGGGTTGATTAATCAACGAAATGCCGCACACGTCGCAGAAACGCAGAACGTGCAACAATCTGACAATCGAGTGGCAGGGCATTTTCCCCATTTTCAGACATTGTTTCGAGTCTCATCTGCGAGTTGGAGTTAGGAGTTGTGTATTTTTGGGGTTGTTTCCCTGTCGGCGAAATGAATGCACGAAATGTGATTGATGCTTAGCCGCCTACAGCCTCTCTCCTCATCATCCACTGTTGTCTTTGGTATCTTTGATCTATGGCCATTGTAGCAACCACCTTGGCCACTGTTGAGTAATTGATTTTTAACTCACATGACTCCCAGAATTTAGCCCCCAAAAAATGGTGGAGAATGAATGTAAGTACATGTGCCTCGGCATGATTTCAATGTCGCGGCAGTTCTTGTAATTTCTCCTTAATTATACATATATACACACTTAAGTTCGCATTAATTATTGTCACTGTGAATTCTCATGAAATCTCTCCCTCCCTCTCTTATTCCCCCTTTGGAAAAACTGCTCGGGATTTTGCCTACTCAGCAAAGTTTACGTACAAACAATTACAGCAACGCGGCAGAGCGCAAGAACTTTAACAGAAAAATTACGACAGTTTCATATACTCTTTAATGGTTTTTTTTATAATTTATAAATAGAGTGATTGCACACAAAAAAATAAACATAATGATACATAAATAATTCCAAGAAAATAAGACGTAAAACTGTTTTTGATATTTTTGAGCCAAATTACTTAAATGTTTACTTAAATCAATTATTCAATATCAAAAAGAGCTCCTTAAACTGTTATTAAAATATTCAATGCATTTTTGCTCTCCAAAGAAATGAAACTTGTTAAGAGTAAAGTCTTTATTAATTTTTGTGATAAATTAATAGTCTAATATTTTTTAATTTTAAGGCTTGTCAATAAGTTTCATTACCATTTGCTGACCATGACAATAAAATAAAAATAATAATAATCCCTAAAAAATATTCCCTGTGTAATCTTGTATTGTTCTTCTGTAATACCCCGTCTAGAGTATCTAAGCTTCTGTATGACGTTGACTGACTTACATATTTCGTTTTTATTTTATTGTATTTATGGGGAAACGTGTGCAGAAACTTTTCCACTTACAAACAATTCACAAGTAAAATACCTTGACTTTTGCTGCCCATGGGGAACATGGGCGGGGGTCTACTATTTTTTTTTTTTTTGTCTTGTAGTTTGTGAGGAGGAGGAAATGTCTGGAACTGTGACTGTGCCATTACCAAGGCTCTTATGGCCCCGGCACCGGCAGCACATATTGTGCACACACACAAATTGTTGGAAAATAAAGTCCAAGTACGCCAGCAACATAAACAGCAGCAACAGAAGCAGCAACATCCGCCAGAATGGCAAACTGAGCATCAGTTAAAGATACTTTTCGACATAAGAAGCGTGGGTGGGCGTGTGCATCCAGCAGACAAGACCCAAGACCCTCTCTGTAAGCCCCCTGATAGCCCCCCTGCAAGTCGGCTGTCTAAATACAAACGAGCGATTTGTATTTGCTAGTTGGCAACGGCAACAGCTACTTGGAGCCATGGCAACATCTGCTCGCAGTTTATTCTAAATAATCACACTCCACCTTCAGTGAGGAGTGAGAAATGAGGAAGCTGGTGTCAGGAACCAAGGATAAGTTGGTATTATATGCTGCAGCAGCAAAAAATGCAGTTAATAAAATCACATCCCTGTGGCATTTTATTTCAGTGTAATAACCTAATTCCACGGTACTATATTATTCATTTGACTGCACCGACAACCGACAGGAATTTGATGGAATTTCCTGTAAACAGGCAACAGCAGCAGCACACAGAGCCCCCAGTCTTGGCCCAGAGAAGGGGACAGGACCAGACACAAGACAGACAAAACTCGTAGAAACCGGCTTATGTGCTACTTGCAGGGAAGGTCTACTGGCTTGTCCTAAGTGTTGTTGTTTTTTGTTGGCTTTGTTGCTATTGCCATTGCCGGTTAAACAAACAGACCAAACGCCACCACAGACAATCAGAAAGGCATTCAGCCAGAGAGAATGCCGAACACCAGCAGCAAAGCATAGCAAAAACACACAGAGAGACACACACATGCAGAGTTTAATTTTTCATCCGAACTTCTTAATTTGAATACATACTTAGTAAATATCTGGCATCTGCTTCGACTTATTGGCAAATCAAGATTGACAAAGAACCTGAGAAAGTGCTTGCTTACTTGATTTTGACAATACTTTTCCATAAAAGCTTTAAAATTGTAGTTCCTATCTTAGAAAAAGGCAAATAAAATCTGAGAATTAAAGTTTTATTAAATTTACCTGTCAATTCATTGGTGAAAAAATGCCTTTCGATTTATTGACGTATTTCAGTTTTTAAAAACTATCTACAGGTCATTTTTATGGCATACATTTATTGGATTATTTTAAATTGTATTTTCACGGATAAGAAATTGTGTTGTTTGTTGATTCCTATCCACATTCTTAAGTGCAATTGTCTCCGAATTATCCATGACAAATTACTTAAAAAAGTATTCATAATTTATCCTATATTTCATTTGGTAATACCTGTTAGTGAATTTGTATTGCGTAAATTGGTTTTGGTGAATTATTTTTGGTGAAAGTATAGACCTGTTTTATATTGGTGAGTGTAAATTGGTGAATATAGAAAAAAAGAGTTATAACACTGATTTAGTAATATAATTAATTAATAAATAAACTTTAACAATGTTTAAAAAAATAATCAAAACATAAATGCATCAATTTAATATTTGAATGTCCGATAATATTCTCATAAATCGGATGCATTTTGCATAGGCCACAATTGATTTGCATATTTCATTCGAGAGCCCGCAAAATACTCAACAACGAGAGATGGCACCAAAAACGATGCGACAGTGAATTCTCTGGGTGATTCAGCTGGCATTTTGCGATCTTAATTGATGGCAATTTGTGATTCCGCCTCGCTCTGTCTCCTTTCTCTGAGTGAGGAAGAGAGATGGGCAGATGGCTGGCTGGGCCATTAACACATTTTAATCTGCCGTTGGGCGAATGGCTTTTGTGTGGTTTGGAGGAGGTATGGAGCGGTGTTCGTACTCGCATTCGTATTCGGAAGCTCGGAGCTGGGAGCTGGGAGCTGGGAGCTCCTCTGGGCCCCAAAAGCTGGCGCTCAGTCGCTCTTAATCATCAGCATAAGCAATAATGGGAAACAATTGCCATCTGCCGGCTGCCTTTTGCCATTGCCGTTGCCGTTGCTGTTGCTGTTGCTGCCACTGAAATTGCTGAGCTGAGGCACAAACTTTTATTGCATTGCCATGTCAACAGTCGGAGCAAAAGCAAAAGCAGCAACAACAAAAGCAGAAGCAAGAGCAACAGCATCGCCGGCAATTGCAATCTGTGTGTGTGCCATTGCACTTAAAATGCGAATCCGAAACCGACTGTGAATGCGAATGCGAATTGTGACGCAAAATGAAGCTACTTGTGTGCCACTCACAGATACAGATATACCCAAAAAACCAGTGATGTCATCAGGTCATTTCAAAAGAAAAGCAATTATGGTAAATAAAGCACCTTTGAAGAATATAAACGCACAAATACCGGAGTTTTTCTTGGCTTATTTGAAATATTTTACTAATTTCGAGTTTGAGAATGAAAGATTTTTATATAATAGTTATTAAAATCTAAATAAATTTATAAAAAAAAGTCCAATTAACAAAAAAAAAATAAAAACGAAAAATTTAAAATTCTTACTCAAAGAATCAAATTTTCATTATCAGAAAAATTTCCTTTAACAAAATCCCCTTTAAAACCCTAAAATATTGACTTAAACGGAAAACTGTTGCCAGCTCTGATGCAGACACAGATACTGCTGCAAACTGCGGCGGTGGTGATGGTGAAGCTGCCGCTGCAGCATGCCACATTCAATTAGTGCAACAACATATCCTGCCAGCAGTTGATGTTGCTCTCTTCCACGGCAGCAACAGCAACAGCAGTTGCAGACTCCACAGTCCGGAGTCCGGAGTCAGTGCTACACTTAATTTTATTCATTTGACAGTTGCAGCACAACGTCTCCTCTCACACACACGAACACAGACCCAATAGCATGGGGCACATTCGAATCGCTGCCACACGTTCAGCAGCAATTAAGGTCATTCAAGGCAGCAGCAACAGCAGCATCCAGCAGCAACAACAAAGGAAATACTTTTTAATTATGACATTTTATTGAGTGAACATTTATGCAAAAATGACAAGACCTTTATTCTTTCTGCTGTCCACAGTCGCGTGAGGTCTGAGCGAGTTTTAATGAGCGGGTTAACAGGGTTGAACGAGTTGAACCATTATTGAAGTATTTCCCCAAAATTTGTGGGGAGTGAGGAAAGTTTTTACCAAAACTCAAAGGGATTAAAAATCAGAGGGGTTGATTAAACGAGGGAGAAGTGCCTAAAGTCTAATGTGTAGCTTAGAGGAATATAAAGTAAGTTATTAAGATTTATAGTGATAATAACTGATTTCAACTTTAGGAGATAAAAGATTATTTTATTAATTTTTTAATATATTAATTCTCTGTGGAAAATATTAAATCATTATCATAATAATGTTTTACAACATGCCTCAAAATAATTAATTTCAGTTCTTAAAAAATTAAAAAACTGTCTTTTAGAAATTAACTGCAATTATAATAATAAAAGATACTTTAATTGAATACAAATCAAAATCAAAAAAGCTTAAACACCACTGTCCTGGCAAAAATCTCTTTTGATGTCCCATCTACCCCAATTAAGTCTAATCAAAATTCATGTTGCTCATCGTAGCGTTAGTCCTGCAATCAAATTGACACCCTAGATCACTCTTCTGAAGAGGAATTTAATTTGGGTAAAATACATTTAGCCCAGAGCTCGAGCCCTCATACATATTTCACACATTTTAAATGTCGCAAAGCGCATAAAAATTCCATAAATACGCTAATGAAACACATGGCCATGGAAGCACACACACAGGGGCAGATACATCACCAGACAAAAAAAAAGGATCCAAAGTTGGACAAGGAAAAGCGAGCAAAAGAGTTGCAAGGGGGAGAAGACCACCCAGGCAGTGAGGGAGTGCACAAACCCTGTTTGCCAATGCATTTTCATTTTATTTCCATTTATTTCCATTTCTTTTAGCATCGATTCTGACGTTTTCTTGTTTGTTTGCCGAGATATATGTACATTTATGGGCAAACACAAAAACGGAAACAATTTAAGCTGGGCGCCTGTGACTTTTGAATGCATTTGAAATTGCCAAATGGCAGTGTAACTGTATCTGTATCTTTATGCCAATCTGCATTGGAATACTTGGCTTTTATGCAACCATTTAACAAACACACATCATAAAAATTCAATTCCATTCTGTGTTTACGTCGACTCCAGATGATATTGCTTTTTAATTGCGGACACGAGCGGAAATTGCTTTCACAGGCACAGAATGGGAATCAGAATTGTATCCACATCACACATCACATGCACTCACTCAGCCACTCTTCCATCTAAACGGATACAACGACATTTTCTGTGTGGGAAAACCCAGGGAAAAGCGGGGGAAAATTGTTCAAAACTAGCTGCGCTGGCGGAAGTGCGTTGATTGCAAGGCTGAGCTCAGCTAGCTCCTTTTTGCCATTTGCCTGACCTCAAAAACTTTGACCTTTTTTCCCTCGCAAAAGCAGTTTATTCGCGTGTTTTTGTTTCGTTTTTAATTGCACCACATGCGCCATGCAATTTATAATTGGAATCAACTCCAGCACACCACCAACCACCCACACTTACAAACAACAGCACTGGAAAAATTACTAAGAAAGCCTACGAAATATTCAAGTAAATCTATTTGAAAATAAAATGGTTTACAAATAATCAAACAAATTTATTTATGCATGTAAAGTCTTGTTATTTTTGAAGAAAAAAAAATCGAATGCAGATTCTAAACAAATATTTATTAGTTACTCATAAAATATAGTTATGCTCATAAATTGTGTTTTTAATAGAGTAAATCATAATATATTTGTAATTATATAATTAAGTTTGAATTTCATTTTTATTATTATTTAATAACTTTTAATTAACCAATAAATTAGTTTAAATTTATATGCATTAACTAAAAAATAAAATAAATTATATTTTGCCTGCATCCCATAAACATTCCTAATTATTTTAAGTGTTCTTTAACATTTTCCTAAACCCTGTAATTAAAATCGCGTTATCCTTGTTTCTCTATTACATTTTGAAAATTCGCATTTAATTTCCTAGCTTTATTTTCTGCTAGTGTACATGAGCGAGCAGGCGCGCTCTCATTTAATATGAAAGTCACAGAATGTGAGCTAATTGAAAACACTTGCAATATTTATGAGCCGAGCAACATGTTGCCAGGCCACTTGACTCTGCCCCACAGAGAGAGAGAGAGAGCTACGCAGAGAGCTGGCAACATGTTGCCAAGCTAATAAAACAACAAAATGATTTTATTATAATGGATTTATAACGCAAGCCAAGAGCAAACAGGCTATTAGACAGAGCCAGGAATATACCGAGTTGGAAAGAGATAGGGAGCTTGAGTGCAGAGTGAAAGAGAGAGGGAGAGAGTGCAAGAGAGATAGAGATAGGCTAAGGGACCGGAGATAAATGCACTTTTGAATTGAGACGCAAAGGCGGCAGTCCATTAAGCGCAATGTTGTTGTCATCATTTAATGCTTTTGTTGCCATCCTTACACTGATCAGCAAATTTTTTTTTTAGGGTAAAATGCCAAAATGCAAATTTAGCATGAACAGGAATGTGTATAAAAAGTTTTACTTTTATAATGTTATTAATGGAATTAGGGGTCTTACCCCTTTTAAAACACAGATTAGTGTTCAATTAAAAAAAATTTATTTACACGTTTATTTCACTTTAAAGAAAAAAAGTCTAAAAAAAGGTTTTACTCTTATAACTTTATTAATGGAATTTGGGCTCCCATGCCTTAGTTTATATACGTTCCGATAACACTTATTTTGATAAAAACTTATTAATGAAACATTTTAACCTTTATTAAAATATATAATAATTAATGATTAAACATTTTAAAACCTAGTGTCTATCTCAAGACATTTTTTTTAAGTTTATTTATATTAAAAGGGGAAATGTGTTTATTTATTCAAATCTAAATTAATGTTTGAATGTTTTTATATTAATGTTTCTATTCCCAAATTGTTAAAACCCAAATAATTGTTCTCAAAACTAACGGCGTCAAATTTGTAGAGGCTTTATTAAAAACATAACGAGATGAATATGTTTTTAGCACTTACATTAAATTTAAGTTGTTTAAAAACAAATGATTAAATGTTTTTGCATATTTTTTGTAAAAAATAACTAATATGTGGTCAATTTGTAAAAGTCAAACTGGTGTTAAGCTCCAAATATTCCTTCTGAAGTAAACCGTTTCGAATGCTTGTAGGCCAGTGTAGTTCCTCACTTCCCCTCTGTACTCTCATATTTCTTTCAGTGTATTTGTGAGAGCAATTTCAGCTTCGCGTGTGCGCATTTGCAGCTGATGTTGCCGCTGCCACCGCTCTTGTTGTTGTTGCTGTCGTGTCTGCAGCATAAATGGGCCCCCACAGCGTCTCCCTAAGTGGGGATATTTATAATAAGTTTATTTGCTTGTACTCGCCAAGGCAACCTGGCACCAAAAACAACAACAACGAAGCAAATGGGAACTAAGGACAACAACCAGAGCAACTGCAACACCGGAACAGCCAACGTGCAACATGTTGCCGTGGCTTCTTGGGATGTTGCACAGCTTGTTTGCCGCTGTTGGGCATTCACATTCACAATCACATTCGCAGTTGTAAATTGACGTTTTGCGTTAACGACCGAAACGTAGCCGTTTGCCGTCGCCGTCGTCATCATCGTCGTTACGTTGCGCTGTTGCGTCGGTTCAAATCCCATCAGCAACATCAAACATCAAACAAACAAAACGGAACAGAACAGAACGCTCGTGTTTCCGTGAACTCTTCCCTTTTTTTGCTGGCTGGGAAAAGTAAGGCAATTTTCGTGTGTGTGTGCTGAGTGTAAAGGCATCATCAACAGAGAAGCGGCATCATCCGCACCCCATGCAACGCACAATTTGTTTTGAATTGCAGCCTTAAAACATGATTTCATTTATGCAGAGATAAAAACACAACTCAAGTGGATTTCTTTTAGGTATTTGGGAATATTTATTAAGAGACTCTTGCGGTGATTTTATTAACGTCAAAAATATATTTTGAAGTTAGATGTTTCCCTGGGAAAGTGGAGAGTTACAATAAACTTAATTTTCAGAGATTACCAAACTTTCATGAATCTTTATGGAATATTATTGTTAATAATATTGTTAGTTTATTTATTTTTGTGATAATGGATTTAATGAATTGATTTTAATGGTAACTGACAAAAAACTACATTCTGGCAATTTGCATTTATTTAAAGTTCGATATAATCCCGGATTCGTTTGTTTATATTATGACAATTAATAATACTATTATTATTTAAAAAGGACTGAAGGCTCTTTAAAAACTGTATATAAAATTGTTTAACCAACCTTTAATTTCCTTCAATATTGTGTGATAATTTTTTTTTTAACTTGAAGCATTTTTATTAATTTAAAAAAATATATTGAAGATAAAGTCTAGAAAATTATGTTTTCTTGGATAAAGGGAGAGTTAGTACCATGTTAATTATTTTAGATTACCTAACTAACACATCTTTATAGAATCGTAACTTTATTTAATTGTTTTTGGAGTAAAGGAGTTAAGAAAAAAAAAGTAAATAAAAATAGATTTTTATGTTGTTTTTATTAAAATATATATTTTTGGCAATTTTTATTTATTTAAATTATTATTTACATTCTGGATTTTGTATTTATAACAAGCCACAAAGATTATATTATTTAAATGAGTTCTGAAAGCACTAACAAATGTTTCATAGAGTTAAACTTCCTTCAATTTCCAACAATATCGTTTGATGAATTCTTTCTCCTAATACTGAACTGAGCTTTAGTAAGGGATACAAGTTTCCCTATTTGTTCCCTGTGCATCCGTGTTTATTTGAAGTGACTTCCACGTCGTTTCCTCCTCGCTTCCTTCTCTCGCCCATCTCGCTTCTATTCAAGTGTATCTAAATTGCTTCATCTTCGTTTTGTGCAGCAGCAGCAGCATCAGCATCTTGTTGATGTTATTTCTTGTTTCATATTTTCGCAGTTATTTTTAGCATTCTGCCCGCCCTTTTTTCAATCCCTTTTGTGTGTGTGTGTGTGTGTGCGAATCCTCCTCAATTCAATTCAATTTGCAGCCCGTACAATTTAAATGAGCAATCAGGGCACTCACAGCTTTGCCATTGTTATTGCCGCCGTTTCAGTTGCTGCGAGTGAGTGTGTGTTGCTGTAGCGCGGCGGCGACTCCTATTGTTGCTGCTGCCCTAATGATGATGCTGGGGGCTTAAACTGTTGCTCCGGCAATCGAAACGCGAATAAGAGAATAAGAGTTCATTGGGTTCATCTGACCGCCAGCAGATTAGGTTCCCGAGAAAAGAACCACAACTAACAGCAAACAAAAATTCAAAAACCATAAAATTTCCTAATTAAATTCCGTGGCAAGTTAGGAATAGCAAGAAGTGATTATATTGGATGGACAACCTTTTTCTTAAATTGATTTATAGAATTTAATTTAACTGAATAGACTAAAGCTAACCAATAATTAATTCTTAATAAAAAACAGATAATATAGCCTAGTTTTCATTTTTAGTGATAATTAAACTCAATTATCTTCTTAAATATATTTCACAATTCAATAATCTGTAATTTCATAAAGTGTAAATTATGGTAATCACTCGAATTTCATTGGTTTCTCCAATTGAATCCATATTAATCATTCGCGAATATAGAATTCGCGATAACCTAAAAATAAACGGCAATCAAACATTCATGGCCATGAGTAATTGGCCTTATCAAAAGCATAACATCGCCCCATTAATAATCGCACCCTTATAGCTAATTGAGCTGTCGCCCCTCTTCGTATAACTTATAATTACAATTAAAAAAAAGTAAATAATAAAAATAAGGCACGCACACACTCGCGCTGCTGACTAACAACAAATTGAATTACGACACATTCCTGCAAAGACAATGAATGGCTTTTGTGTGTGCGGTGACCCAAAGCGACGTTCTCAGGAAATGAAATTATACACCAATTATTGCCAACAACGGCAAACGGCAACAGCAAGACCAAAGAAAAAGAAAAGCAAAAGCAAAAAGCTTTTAAAGAAATTGGAAAGAGGCAGCCGGGGTGGCTCGTGGCTCGCCGTTCAGACTCCGCTCGAAATGTGAACGAGCGCGAGCGGTGGATATGGCAACGAAATCTCAATAATTAATCAAATAATAAATCTCGGTGAGCAATTAAGAGGAGAAAGACAAAGCCAGCGAACCGAAAGGCCGAAAGCAATAAAAACCATTGAAAAGCCGTTGGCTCAGCATTAATTAGCGCTAAACGCCGTCGCAACACACAACATCGTCAAGCAGCAGCAGCAACATGAACTCCCCGAAAGCAACAGCCAGAGCCGCAGCAGCAGCAGCATCCGCCGCCAACTTATTAAAGTATATACATATAACTCAATTATGGAGAATTAAAAACATACTCACACAGCCAGCGAACGTCGGCAATTTGCAATGCAAAAGATATGCACTGAGATCACATAAATGAATTTGAAATTGAATTAAATTTAGATAGAATAGAAAAGTATTTAGTAGTATTGAGTAAAATTAAGGAAAGTATCCTTAGGATTCATTAGTATCTTAAGCACAAGTGCCATACATGACCTTGCTGTGCCCAACTTGAGAACTTTCTAAAAATAAGAAATGTGTATTGAGTTTTTATTATTACAAAAATATATTTTTATTAAAATTGTGGGAAATATCTGTTGTATAATATAGTTACTTACAGAAACAGTCTTTCAATAAGAATAAAAAAAGATTTGTTAAAAAGCTAACATACGTTAGCATATCTATATCATAAGCGACATGATAAAAAGCCTTGTGTAAAAATCTAAAGCTTATAGATTTAAAAGATTATGCTTTCCCAAAACAAAAACCCAACCATTTCTCTCAGTGTACCACGGATAAACTGAGACGCTGCGCCCAGGCAGGCAGCAACAATCAAAGCAATAAAACACATTCAGCATTTAATAATCATGCCAACAACGAGCCAGAGAACGAGCAGAGGGAGCCATTCGCTTCGTTCCGTTCTCACTTGAAAAAATCAAACTGAAAGATACGCCACGAATGACGCTAGCAACATGTTGCTATGCTTGGGCCCCCAGCCGAAATTTATGAGCGCAACACACACACCGAAGGCACGTTCAACGAGATACAATTAAGCCGTAATGCATATGAAAATTTGTGTTTTATTGCCGTGCGTTATGTTCACGTGCGCGGCAACTGTGTGTATCTATCTATCTCTATCTTTGTAGCTATAGTACGGCTCGCATCCGTATCTCTCTGCGCACCATAATTGTAATTATAGTAATATGTTTTATGATGGTTCGTTCTCGTTCCTCGTTTAGCAACCCCCGCACACACACAGAGACAGACAGAGACAGTGTTGGCGTTTGGCCGAAATGTATCTAGATACATAATTGCCACATTCAGTCGTCGTTAAATAGTTGCACGGCGCAGTTCACACACAAGAGCAGCAGCTAGCAGCAGCAACAGCAGCAGCAACAGCAGCAGCAACAGCAACAGCAGGAGCAGCAGCAACAGCAACACCAACAGCACGCAGCTAAGCGCCGCAGCAACATTAGCAACAATCATCGTTGTTGTCGTCGTCGTCGTCGTCGCTTTCAGTCGTCGCCGTCGTTTTCGTGCTTTATAGCGCTCGCACTCACAAGTCGCTCAGAATCGCTGCCGTCGTGGTCGTGGTCGGTATCGGATTCGGATTCGTACTCGGAAATCCAGTTTCCCCCTAGAGAGTTTCCGTCTGTTTTTGGCGTTCAATTTTTGCCGGTAAATCGCGGTCTCTTATTCAATTAAAGCGTTAAATATTAAGGAGCCAAAAACAAAAACAAAATATATATATTATAATTAGCCATGATGCCATAGAAAAGAATGGCATTGCTGGTGGTAACTGAACAATCGACCCCCTCAGTGTACTATTTTAATTAAGTGTGTGCCGCAACAACAACAAAAGCAATAATAAGAGCAACAACAACCATAACAAGTCACGCATGTGTATCTGTATCTGTATCCGTGTATCTCTCAGTGTGCCGCTTTTGTGTCCATTAGTCACACATGAAACTAATTAGCATTTCGTCGTCTGTTTGTTATTGTCGCGTTTGCTGGTCAAAAGAATTAGCGCGGGCAAACGGGGCAACGTCAAGCGCAATTATGCGATATCCCCTATATACAACTATATACATACATATATACATACATATGTCTATACAATATTTGGGTATTTATATATCGCTCTGGGATTCTTTCTTCTTCTCGCTACGCGATTTTTTGTTTTTATTTACGCGCCCCTCATTTCTTTTATGATTTTTCGCTTGGCATTTCCCCATTAATTTGTTTATTTTGTGTGCGGCGACGCGTCGCCCGATTCCCACCGTCGGCAATCAGCAATCGAGTTTATAAGACATCGCACAACATGGTCAGCACAATTAACCAGCTCATCATCAAAGCCGAAACAGCAGCAATATCAGCAGAAGCACACAACACACAGCACAGCGCAGCAGCAACATCAACGGAATTATTAGCGACAAAAATGAGGAATGTCACTGAGAAAACTTCTAGACAAAAATAAAATAAACTCTTCAAGTTGAAAGATACTTAAATAATGAATATTAAATATTTTACAATATATATATATTATGGTCAATAAAATTAAATTCGAGCTTTAGTTTTAAAAGAAAGCTCAAAATAAAGTAATTATTTTTTAAAACGAAAAATTACCTCAAATCTCATGTTATTTTTAGATTTGTTGTTTTTGAAAGAGACTATTTCATACGTTTTAATAGTTTTTAAATTTTATTTACATATTCAAATATCAGAATTTAATTAAAAAGCTTAACATTTAATTTCCAAAATTCCTTTTAATACAACAAATGCATTTCGATCTTAATAACCTTCCTTTCCGTAAAAAAAAAAAATGTTCCAAGCTATAAGTTATCATTTTTCAATATGTATACATTTTTCTTGCCGTGTAAGCACTTCTGCCTATTGACGCTAATTGCTGGCTGGCGTATCTGCAAGATACTTTGGCCGCTCACACCTCACCGCCATTGTTGCTGCTTTGGCGTCGCGACGCGTCGGCTTTTCTGCGCTGCGTATTGTGTGTGTGTTTGTTTTTTTTTTCTTGCAGTATTTTTCCTTTTTTTTGTTATTGGAGGTTCGCACGCTCTGGACAGTGCGGCAATTTGTCAACGCGAGGCGTTCGCTGACAGGTTACGCAGCCGCACTGCCGGCAATTGATTTTCAATTCATTTTATTTGGCACACACACACATCGGTAGCTCTCATAAATAAATTATAAAGCAGCAGGCAGCGTGTGCAAAAAAGGAAATTTTGCATTTACATTTTCATTTTCATTTTAGGACGAAAAATATTTCAATTACTCAATTAAATTCGGTTGGACAATAAGGTGTTATAAATAAAGCATTAATTCGGCTCAGTGTGAGTGTGATTGTGAGTGTTATTATGAGTGTGATTGTGAGTGTGACTGTATCGTAATTGAAGTCCACTTTATGGTCGGCCGTGTGTTCATTTCCCATTAATTACGCGGCCAGGCCATAAATGCTGTTGCTGCTCACTCGCTTATATTAATAATAAATAAGTAAGAGTAAATAAATAAACTATATAATGGATATAAAACGCTAAGGCTGCCATTTAAGTGCCCAAAAGTTCAACACAACCAGCTGAAAAGCTTATAAAAAAAATGTAAATTTAATGTTTAATGTAAAACAAAACAATTAAACCAAGCCCCAGTTAAGCGAAAAGCAGTTAAAATATATATATGTATATATATATATATATATATATATAAACAACACCAAAGTGAATTTTAATATGTGCCCCTCAGTAAATTTTGCCATTTCACTAAGCTAATTGGTCAGTCAGTGCCGTCGGTATTTTGTCACAAAGAAGATTTCCCGAAATGTCACACAAAAACATATATACATAAGCAACTATTTTAATTTAGTTTTTGCCAGGAATTAGCCATGCAATTTAGATAAATACACACAATGTAAGGCTCACAAATGTTTTCACTTGTCTTTTGGTCTTACAAAGAAGCGAAAATGCAACAATCAAGTGCCTAATATATATATTTGAGTTAAGCGCATTTGGCAAATTAAATATTTCGCCACATTTTCAATATTTTAACGAGGCCAAAACAGGCGAATTGATAAATGAACACGAGACACGAGAGTGTGGCAAGAGATCGCGGCGGCCATAAGCTTGCACAATAAATACAAATAAATGTAATTAAATTACAAAAGCATTATGCAGATAGAAGCGAGACGAGGGACGAGACTGCCAATTATGAAACCAGAACGCATTTCGAAAATAATTAAAAATTAAATAAATGAACGACGTGCAGCTAATGCTGAAAAAAATACGAAAATGAATTCGCAAAAGCGCAAAGGCAAAGGCAAAACAATAATCAATAATTGTCAATTGGCTGGCTAATGAATTAATTACATATATCCCTCTCTCACACTCTCTCTCTCTCGTCTTTGTCTCTCTTTTCTTTCATTTGTCAATTATTTTGTATCGTTTATTTTATATTTTTTTGAGTGGGATTTTTCGCTGCCTTTTTTCTGGCTATACTCGTGGCGCGGCGACCAAAGGCAATTTAATTAGGGAAAGTGGATTAATTTGCAACTCGTTAGACTAATTAAGGATTATAATCAGCAGCAGCAGCAGCATACAAACCAACGAGCCATGTAAAACGTCAGCGAAAAGGATAACAAAAAGTGAAAAACAAAAGAAAAACAAAAGGAAAATAAACTGAATAAAAAGCACAAGGCGCCCACACATACCCACGGCATACGGTGACCTTTGAAAGTCAACTATAAATAGATCGGCCATAAAAGGCATTTACCTCAAAACTACAAGGAGAGTGAAAACAGTGAGAATCGTTTAATTGGATTTCGGATACCACACCACCAAGAACAACATCAACCATCCGCCCGAGTGGCCCCCTCACAGGTGAGTTTACAGCGAGTACTTTTCCTTTATTTCAGGGAATTCCTAGAAATCTCACTATAAAGACAGGTCAAAGCCCAGGGCCTGATAAGGTATCACAGACGTAGGTTTGCCAGTTTCTAATCAACACCTTGATTACATTTGCTATAATATACGAAAAAAAATGTGGGTTAAAGCTCAACAGATTTCCTAGAAACTATATTGATAACTGATAGTCAGCTTTCGACCCCTTGACCTAAAAATTAATCCCAATTAAAAATTATAAAAATGTAAGCGGTTTTAAAGAGGACAATGTCTTAAATAGTTCATAAATTTAATAATGAAAATACTGACAGTTTTAATTCCCCTTAACATAACTATCTAAGTTAACTTCTAAAATATTTTTCCTGTCAATTCGTTGAATATTCAAGTTAACATATCAAGTTCAAACTTAAGGGGATTTGTCTGAGGACAAAAAGTCATAAAATAGGCCAACAAACCCTTAAAATCAGATAAGAATATAGTAAATAGCGAACAGTTTTTTCCAATTAACTAAATTCCACTCCTATATTTATTTTATATCAACTGGAAAGTCCCGAAATATAAATTGACCCATCGAACATGATAAATTACTTAAACTCTTATCACATCAACCCATTTTTGCTCAATGATTTAAATCAACGATATCAAATTAGTTAAATTTCTCTGTAATCACGTTGTTGACATATAATTAATTTCAATTTCATGATGATGCCGCTACTTTTTGCGGTATAGTAGCTCTCTTGTATATGTTGTTGATTTTTGGTGCCTGCACACTGATGACTACGTTAAAATGAGCTGCAAACTCGTATTTATTTTTCTCCCCCATTCCGATTTCCGATTTCCAATGCCCAAGCATGTGGCAATATGGGCTGGATCAGCATTCTTGCCATTTATTACGGGTTTAGTAATCGCAATCGGGGAAAACATTGCCCTGACAATTGCTGCAACTATTCGGAATGTAAACAAATGATTACCAGAACCCGAAATAATAATAATAATGCCAAAGAAACAGAAACTATCAATGACTGGTCATTTATTTGTGTGTAAACTCTGGGAATATATTGTCACAGAGGTTGAAAATCGATGTGTTTGGGAGCAGGGATGGGCAATGAATATCCAGCTAGGAGTCAGATAACAAAAATTAGTTTTAAAGTCCTAAAAAGGCTTATATTGCGAGTGAAGGAAACCACCTTATCGGCAAAGTCTCTCACAATTTTATCATACTTAAACTAAATCGAAAGTAATTTATGAACTTATTCTGGTTGCTTAAAAAACAAACTACAATTTGTAAATTGATGAAATAATCTTATATATTGCTTAAAAAATATTAGCTCTGCTAAAAAAATATCAATAAAATGCAAATTTTATTTACAAGGCCAAGCACTCATTTTCACCTGGTTTATCATTTTGCAAACGACTTAACTAGCCACAATAAATGCCAAATTAAATGTTAGGCAAGAGCTTCGTTTATTTTTTAATTTATTAGCCAGCAGACATTTAATTTCCATTACTGACTAACAATTAAGAGCCCGAAGCTTCGAACTTCTGCGCTTGAAAAGGCACTCACTCGATCTTTGATTGCCTTAGTTATGGTAATGTTTTTGCTTACACTACAAGCAGAAATGCCTCACAGATACACTAGTCGAGTGTGTGTGCTAATTACCATGCAGAGATAACAAAACTTAATATGAGTGCAAAACTGGCTTTCTCTTGCCATCTGATATGAGGTATCTTTCGGAGCCAGCTCCGGCAAATTGTAGCCAGTCATCGTCCGAATATGGCCTTTAATTGAGTCATGTCATGAGTATTAGGCATAATTAAAAGGCAATTTCATTCAGAGCCAGGGAAATATGCGTGCGGTGCGATATATGTATGTAAGTATCTAGCATAATATCTAATATCTCTCTGCGGCGGCACACAACAGGTTCGCATTACGTACTGAAATTAATTAAATTGTTACTCAAACCGTTCTCTGATTGACTGACACAGACGGCTGACACTTGACGCGATGAATGAATGGATTGCCATGGCATGGAATAGCATGGAAACTGGTCAGTCTGGATCCGCTATATGGCACTCGGCAGCTATGCGACTGCACAAACAGAACTCGAACTGGGGAGTCGGACTCTCCGGCCATTTGGCATTTGAATGGGTTCCGCCGCCTCGGTTACGCAAAAATGTAAATAGGGAAAAACTATATGCAAAAACGGCAAAAGCATTTGCAGCTCTCATTACAATCATCACACACACAAGGCACACACTGAGTCTGCTGCCTGCATTTTTTCACGCTAATAATGGCAATAATAAACAAATAATGGAAATAATGCAATGGCCATAGCTGAAAGCAGAATGCATAAACAAATGGAACCATTTGAATAATTCCATTAATCGATTCTGCACATTTTTGATACGCTTAGTCATTAAATATAAGTGACTAGGAGAAAGGTAAAGGAATTATTCTTCAATATGCAGTATAAGTATCTTAAAATGCTTAATCTTAAAACCATTTTTAATCTCTTTTAATGGAATAACTATTGAAGTTATGAGGTAGCCAGAAAAAAGTTTATAGTTAATACCAAAATCTATTATGTATATTCTTTTGTTTATAACAAACACACGTTTGTTTATTATATAAATAGAATATCTTTGGAAAAATATCAGAAATTGAATAATTGAGAGTTTCATAAGAAGATTAGATTTTTGGCAAAAAACCTCATAAATAATGCTAAAAAATAAAGAAATGTAACCTTTTAATTGATAAATCCTATAATATTGTTGAAGATTTGAAAGGTCCATACAGTTAACTAAGTTTCAATGAATATATTCCCATTTAAATCAATAATTAAATAATCCAGTAAACATTTATAGTTTTTAATTAAACCTAAATTAATTAGTAGGCAAAAGAAACCCTTTAATGATTGATTTCAAATTTATTAACGAACAGTTAAAGGTACTCAAATCTTATAAGGCCTCTTTAATTAGCACACTGAATCATAAATTATCCATTTTCCATGTGATAGTTAAGAGCCCTTGCTGCCAGCTCAGTTTATTTATTAATTACCAGCTGAACTTTCCTACTTCTTACTCCTCGGACTCCCAGAGTCGGCTCCAGCTCAAAGACCCCACAGACCAGTCCCTCCTCCTCCTCCAAATCCCCTCCACACCGGACTCCCAAAGAGCAGACACACTCCGTATGGCAAAAGCAGAGCCGCCTCGCTTGATGATGGCAGCCGGCGATTACAGCTCCGCTGATGAGTCACGCAATTAAACGGCGCACATTAATATGAAATGCCAACGGGTTGCTGGTTGGCGAAAAGTCTGTGGAGCCACTTACACAGCACTTGCTTATATGGTGGATTTTAATGGCAGCAAAAAAAAACAAAAAGGAAAAGCAAACGAAATACAAATAAAATAGGGAACAGAACAGGACTGGGTTCGAGCTCGACTCAATGTGAAGCTCTGTAAGCAAGTGCTCTGGTTATTTTGTATTTTCCATTTTTTTGCGACAAAAGTCAAGACTCGGTCGGGTCCATTTGGAACATTTCTAATCAGGCGGCAACGATTTCCGAGAAATCGAGGCATAAGCCTACAAACACTCACTCAATCAAGTCCCCTTTGAGTGACGCTGTTGCTCGTCGTCGTCGTCGTCATTCACTTAAGCGGACAGTTGAAAAATAAAACTAATTAGCCAGCCAAAGGCTGTGCCAGTCTACACATGTGTGTGTTTGTGCCGCCGTTTGCAATTCAATCAATATCAATTGGCAAATTTGCATTTTGCATTCAGTAACAAGTCCATTTAAGTGCTCGCACAGCGTGCAAATTGGACCGCAAGTCGAGTTTTCTGCAGCCATGTATCCGTGTATCTAATTAATAATTATTATGACCATTATGAGCCAGTTGGGTTTTTGGCTTTATCTGTGGACCAATGCAGTCGGGACTGGTTCAACGGCTTCCGCACTTTTGCCAGTTTGGCCAACATTGGCCAGCTTTGGCCAGAAAAGCGGCAAATAAAAAATGTAACTTTTAATTGAAACTCTTTTTTGGCCTGAAAAACGCACACATGCATATGTATGTAAATACAGCCGTATACGTGTGCATATGCTCAATTGCTTTCAAAAAGCCGATAAAAAATATAAATAAATTTGCACAGTAAAAAATATATATGTAAATGTGTAAATAAAAACAATTGTGGGAAGAATAATAGTAATGATTTTTTAATGGGATTATGAAGGTATTTAAATAGAAAGAAAATAAACAAAATAATTATAAAAAAATATATATATTTAATGTTATGAAAATGATTTGAACTATTTTAAAAAAGGTATACAAAAGCTTTTAATACCTTGACTTGTTGGCTACTAAAAATATATAATGAAAAAATATTCCTAATACAATTTTATTTAACTTTTGGTAGCAAAAATATATTTCTTTGGTTTAAACTTGAAATAATTGCCTAAAAAGACTGCTAAGCGGTTATAAAGTTATATAAAATATTTATGGGCCTTAATTTTATTATTTTATTAAATATTTATTCATTAGACATATTTTAAAACAAGAAATAAATCATACAAAATAAAATTCTAATTTGACAATACTTATTTTTCTTTTATATGTACTTTTGGTGATCTGCCTACAACCCTCCTAAAAATTTCCGTAAAATATTTTCCAGTGACCTCAAGAGTTCATATATTGCAAATATTGGTCATAACTTTGTTGTTGAACCGAAACTGGCCCGACATCAAATCAAATTGAATGAACGCGGTCCATTACTCTCCCAGTGATTTTGCCAAATGACTTCATTTCATATCAATTAAGTTTATTGTGCCGGTGTCTCTGTCTGTCTGCCCCTACGTTTCAAACAAGGGAAAAAAAAAACAAAAACGCATGCCGCAGTCACACAGATACAGAGAGATACGCAGATACACAGATACAAAGATACATTGCCCTGCCCTGAAAAACCGAACGAACCTGATTCATGCGCTTAATTGCTTTGGAGCGTGTGCCGCCTGCCGTCACAGAAATACAAAAAAGAAACCAAAAAGAAATAAAATCGCAGGAGAGAAAAATAAAAGCAACACAAAATAAAAAGGTATAGTATGAAATCGAATTGTGCACACAAATGGGAGCAGCAAAACTTATGAGTTCGCCGCTACAAATGTATCTGTATTTGCCCGCGTATCTGTATCTGCCACGGCAACGGCAACGGCGACACTGACGGCAACTTTCAATAAAAATGACAACAACGCTTTTTGACAGTAGGTACCGGAGTAGGGAAACGCTCATAAAATATGCCGGCCGGTCCGACCTGGGCACGCCAATCTTCCAGTCACATAGAGATGTGGGGATGAACGAAAGGGAAATTGAATGAGTAAACAACAGAAAAAGGCATTAAATGAAATTCAAATGGAAAGATCAACTTTGGATACGAGGGGCAGACTTTATGCTTCACAATCTATGGATTAATAAGCAGGGCACACATTCCTTTAGATGCCGAAATTTGAAAAATTCATAGGCGAGCTTTTAATATTCCCACACTTGAAAGGGTTATATCATCTTAATATTCAAAATAACTAAAGTGAATAAATAATAATAACTGAATTATATTCTCCAACTGGTTAAAATAACAAATAAAAATTAATTGATTTCCTTAAAAAATGTATAAAATTATAGTCTTTTTCTTTCTGATTATCAACGATCACGTTTCATAGTTTTCCTTTGCAACTAAATTCCCTTTATTACTTGATCTACAAAATGTGCTCATAATTCTTTTTCAAATCTCTTATATATTTCTTAAATAAATACAAACAAATTTCCAGCTAAAAGAACTTCCCACAAACTCATTTTCTGAAAACCAATTTATTTCTTACACCCGAACAGCTCGCTTAATTATGTTAATAATATCATGCGATATCGAATAAATGCCATTTTTTCTGGCTGCTTATCTCAAAAAAACCGAGCCCACAAATTTCTTGTGTGCGCTCATTATAACCCTAATTTCGGTGACCCACAAATGCAATTAAGTTTTGCGATAAAAATAGACATTTTATGTGATTTCCTTACCATCAAACACACTCAATCAGTCAGTCAGTCAGTCAGTCAGTTAGTCAATCGGTGAGACTCACCCCCAAAGCTGTGCAATCAATCTTAGATATTGTCGTTCTGGGACGGACTGATGTTGATAAGAAACGACAACGCAATTAGATAGCCGGTCGCAGCGATAAGCGAAGCAAGCTGTTCGCTTTTTTTATGGATCGCCGCCCCAGAGCCGAACTCATAAAAGGACAGCCGCTCTGCTCCGCAAATTGCCCCGCTGGCTGAGCTCAGGTTTCCACAGAAATTTCTCATTTATGGCTCGTTAATTAGCTCGGCAAATAAACGATCCCCTGGCACTGCGTTGAGCAAACAAACATAAAAAGCGCTCAATCATTTTTTTTTTTTTGAAAATCGCGCCACAACCAAGCTTTCCAACACATATCAAACTTGGGTATTTTGCAACACTCCGACAGCAGCTGTAGGTTAAAACAGCTGATCCCCACCGGCACGTTGTCATGCACATTTCGTGTTTGGAAAAAATAAACAAAAATTTAGCCGGAAAAGTGCGTTATCTCGTAGCCTAAACTGTGTAGTCATAGCAACCGGTGCTTTAGTTGTTTGTTGTTTGATTAACAACGTTCTCTCACATTCTCGTTTTGCAGCTGAACAAAAAGCTGAGAGAAGAGGCTTAACAACAAATCGAACGAACGAACAGCCGGCAAAAAGTATCTTCTAGAAGCAGAAGTTCCTACAAAAGTATCTTAAAGTTGCCACTGAAGAGGAGAAATCATAAAAATCTGCAGACTTTGAATAAATAAAAAAGCAAGTAAAAGAAAGACTTATAAAGCAATACAAGTATAAATAATAAATAATTCCTACTAAAAGCTCAGAAAGAACTGCACAGAAACTTAATAAGTAACGCAAGTAAAATAAAGTAAATCAAGTATGAATAACTAATAATAAATATTAATAACAGGTACATTTAAAAAACCTTAAATACGACTAAGAAGAAGCTTACAAATTCATGAAATTCTAAAGAATAGTAGAGATAAAACCTTAAATCCATTAAATTAATCCATAAAATACAAGTATGTCTTATAAATAAAAATATTACAAATAAGAAGAATAAATCGCAGTTATAAATATTTACATCAGAAATATAAATATCCAAGATACTAAGATAAACATCAAAAACCAAGCTGACATATAAAAATTAATCAAAAACCAAATAACTAAAAGGCAAGAAAATATAGTAATCCCGAAGAAACTTCCTCATAATATCCCATCAAGATGACCCTCGAAATCGACACCCAAAAGATTTGCGATCAGCTGGAGGGCACTGATCGCCGACAGAAGACCAAGGCTCTGGAGGAGCTGCGGGAACTCTTGGAGGATACCACCAAAGACCTGGGCACCGAGGAGATTGCCGCCAGCTTCGATGAGTTATACTTGCACCTGTTGAAGTCCTACGACGATCGTTTCGAGAGCGTTCGCGATCATGCCGTTCAGGCGGTAAATGCTTTCCTGAAACGCCTGCCTCCCATGGATTTTCATCTCCTTAACGTGGTCTCCACCTTGTCCGAGCGCATGGGAAAAGCTGAGACAGTGGAGCCCAGCGAGGAGATTCGCCTGCTCTACATTGGCCAGCTGCACTTGATGATCAGCCAGTATGCAAAGATGGGCAACGTTGGCGTCTTCCGGGAGTGCTATCCGCAGGTTACCAAGATCCTGATCAAGTCCATCAAGGATGACTATCCGCTGGTGCAGCGTGAGGGCTGCGCTACTTTTGTGGATCTCGCCAAGGTGGCTGACACCCAGGAGCTGCGTCCCTTCACCGAGTCCCTGGCCGTGGCTCTGTACGGTATGTTAAATCACAAACACGCTCCGGCCAGGATCTCGGCTGTGGAGGCCATCGGGCGGCTGAGTCTACACATGGACGCCAGTGGCGATGGTATGCGGAGGCTGTTCAACGAAGTGTCTCCCCTTCTGATGGACACCATGCCGCTGGTGCGCCGCGAAGTGGGTCAGATGGGCATACTAATGCTGCTGGAATTGCTGGATCGTTACTCCTTCTTCGAGAGAATATTGCCGCTGGTCTTGTGCTGCCTGAAGGATGATTCCCCGGAGGTCTTGAACCACATATATCCACAGTGGTTGAAGTGTGGTAACCTATATTACGAGGAAAATGAAGCCGAGTTGAGCAAGCAGGAGATAAGTGATCCTCAAGTGGAGAATTATCCAGAGGATGTGAAGCGCCCCACTGTAGGATGTCGCGGCTTGGTCCAGCGTTCTCTGAGATTATTGAAACTGATTACCCGGGAAACTGGCGATTGGAAGGACAATGTGCGTCTACATTCCCTGAAGCTCCTCTATCAATTTGTCCTACACGCCGAATCGGCCATGACAGCCAAGTTCTTTGAGATCTACGGGGACTTGGCCCATGTCTGCGTCGATCCAGTGGCCGAGGTCGCTGCGGAAGCTGCCAAGGTATCGGACCTTCTAGGACGCCTGTTGATGTACGAAGCCTGGATTGACCACGGCTTTGATGGGCTGGAACGTAATGCACGTGAGTCGTATATGAGATGTTTCTACTACATGTTTACCTCGGCTTTGGGTGGCACTTACGAGCAACTGATGAATATTGCTAAACTTCTACGTAGCACCGATTACTCACACACCTTGAAGCCAGGTTTTCAGCTATATATACTCAAACTTCTGAATACCGTGATGGATAAGTCCCTGAAGATAAATGCGGGCCAGGAGGAGCTGCAGGAGCTTTATGAAAACGTATATGTGAGTGGCATCAAGGTAAATGCTTTACAACATTCCCTCTCTGGAGATGTGAGTCAGGGAAAACTCCTAATTGAAAGAATTGCCAAGCTAGAACAGATTTCGGTGGGAAAACTCCATGAACGTTGGTTTCATCTGGCCCTGCTGGATGTGGAGAATCTGGATGCTTCGCTGGAGGACAATGCTGAGCCTGTGATGCTGCTGGATGGCTTGATAAATATTTGTCATCTGCGAGGCACCTATATGACCGATCTCATAAAGAAAGTTCTGCTGGTCTTCGAGCATTGCTGCGATAGTGCTCATGTCAAGGTATTCAGTAGCCTCTCGATGGCTTCGCTTCTTTGGTCGGAAACCATGGGCATAGAACGTGAGCAGAGCACTCAGATACTGGCTGAGTTTGTGACCCAAATTGTGGAACCCTATCTTACCTGGAAGGCTGGTTCCAGTGCTGAGGCCATGAGATCGCTGGCCATGGCCACCCTGTGTGCCCTGGCCCAAGGAGCTGAGTCGGAAGCTGTGGAAGTCCTGCCATCCTTGGCCAAACATATGCCCAGTTTACTCGAGGATCGCAATGTAACCACACGTCATTATGCCATCAAGGCTGTGGTTTATTTCCGTGAAATGTCCGTGGAGGATCTGAAGCCATTGGCCTATGCCACCATGCAACGTATGGATGATCCCTCGGCGGGTATTCGGAGCCTGGCTGCTTTGGCTGTGGGTAAGCTGAAGCCCAAATTCAAGGAGGATTCCGAGGAGGGGTCACAGCACGAGAAGGAAGTCTGGGAAGCCTTTGTCAAGCGCGCCATGGATTTGCTTTTGCTCTATCACGAAAGTCCGGAAAAGGACATCAAGGCTGCGGTGGAGAGAACCCTCAAGGAGCTGGTCCAGTCCCATCCAGCGGCTTGGGAGGAGCGTTACCCAAGGGCCTTAGCTATGGTCCAGAAGAAGGATCAACTCAGTGAGCTCTACAAGAAGTTAACTATCAAAGATGAAGCAGATACAGCAACTGAATCCTAAATAAGATCTTTATTTTCCATTTAAAACACATTCTTAAACTCTTCAAAGATCTACAAGTCAATTGATTTTGAAAATTCAAACGTTTAAGTCCATTTCCCGTAATTATTTACCTTGTATTTGGCTTTCAATGACTTATATCTGTGCGATTCCAAGTACTGTTAATTATTGTAAACAAAACCAACGAAACTATAAAGTAAAATCTGTGTGCACTGACGAAATTGCAAGCATAAATCTCAAGCAAGCTCTTGTTTATTTTGCCAGCGGCCAAAAATAATCCGTTTGATGATGAATTAGGTTGGAAAATAAGAGCAAAAATCGTAAAGCAAAAGGCTGAAAAATAACTGCAATTAATACAGAGAACGATGTTGGGTTAAACACTCTTGATAAATATACGATTTAATTAATGGAAACTACTATTTCATTTAGAGAAACAATAAAGGCAGAGAGAACTGAAAATACAACTTTTAAATGTTTTAAATAACCAACTTTACAGCTTAAAAAGTGTGCTAAATTTAATTGTTACAAACATTAAGCTTCCGCCAACAATTAAAAGCTCACCCACTCCACATGTGGCGCATTGTTAAATTAAATTACATTGTCATGTATGCAATATTAATCCTCTGAATGGCGGTGGTGTAACCGTGTGTAAAGTCCTTAACAGGGATTTCGGCTAGCTGAAATGTTGCACAACTTCCAGCGCTGCGCCATTAAACTGCATTCGAAGCCGCATTTGATTGGTTTTCCATTCAACAAAGTCACGACCCAATTTCCCGGGCAAAGGGAAAAACTAATTTGCGCCGCTATGCAGCCGAAAAAGTTTGCACACTATATTAAAACAATTTGTCAAATTAGGCAAAATGTACAAGTTTCTAATTAAAATACCCACACGAGCGCACACAAGTGTGTGTGTCTGCATGAGGGGGAAGAGTCCTTCAAATGAACAGTGGGGACTCGAATGTGTCTCTTTTTTTGGGGGTTTTACTATTACTTAGAAATTATTAACTATTAGAACTATTTAATTTTAAATATTTTTATTGTGAAACTGAAAGGCTAAAAAATACTTATATACTTGTATAATTTATATTTGCCTATAAATTAAATATAAAAGACCTCTTCAAATAATACATTTAATTCAATAAAGAAAACAGAAAGCTTTTTCGCCATAAAATACGTAGATCAACTCTAGAAAATCGAGAGTAAATCTAAGAAATTTACAAAAATCCTGTAATTGCTAGTCAAGCTCCACTGTACATCGACAAAGTTCAGATGGCGCCATTTGAAGCGTCTGTCTCCGTCTCTTTCTCTGCTCTTAATTGCTGGCAAATGAGCGGCACAAGCTTTTTTTCTATGAGAGTTTGGGGTCGCTTTGGGGTTCTAGAAGTGGGTGTTATTCAGGAGATAAGTATGCGAATGTGTGTGTCCACAGCAAACACACATCGCATACGGAAATGACTAACTGCAAATAAATGTAAGCAGCTGGGTATCCTTGGCTGATTTGTTGCCGGCGCTTAATTAATTTTTTTTCACATTTTTCGCCTAGGCTAATTACTAATACATATTTCTGCAATTAGAGTGCTCGCGTCGGGAGATCATCTTTATGGCGGGACATATTAAATTAAAATAAATGCCAGGGGTGGGCTCTTCGGCAGCTCTTCTTTGCATTGTTACGGCAAAGCACATTTAACTAATTATGCCGAACTCCGGGCTTCAAAGACCGTGCGGACTGTGCGGACCAGGGACTGTGCAAACGAAGCGAGCTCGCTGAGAGCGGCGGCCACCCACAGACGTCAGTTGTCAGTTTAATTAATCCCTTTCAGTGGCAGGCAGACCGAGAGCTGCATTTTACACTGGGAAAAGAAAAAAATGTATCAATTATTGTATTTATTATAATATTCGTATATTAAGTTGGGTAAAATAGGAGTATGTTCCTTTAGACTATTCAATTTCAGAATTTTATTCAGTATTTGAAGCAATTTAGTATTTCAATAAGCTTTTCTAATATTATAAATATATTTTCTGTTAAAATACAAATGGGCATTTCCAAAATATGTCTATACAGAAGATTACCCAAGATGAAAAAATTTTTGTTTTAAAATCAGATCAAATGATTTTTCTTGTGTTGAAAATATTTTTGTTTTGTAATTTATAATCGTATTGTATCTTTTATAAAAAATGGTTTACGTCCCTTAAAAGAATGTATATAAAATAACTAATTTACTAATAAACTTTTAAAAAATTATTTATTACTTTTAGAATGTCTTAAAAACAAAGTTTATAGTTTTTTTTGAAGGTTTTCTATTTTTTGGTTTAACCATTTTCCGTGAACAAAATCTAACTCCTCTGTTTCTGATGAGCTGACCCATCTGTTGGTAATTCTCCGAGTGTATTTGTGCCTGGCACACGGCAAATAAACAGTTATAAATAGCAGGCATGAACAGACCAAGCGGACCGGACCAGGGACAGCTTCGAAGGACCGACAACTTCATCCCCATAGCTGCCGCCATAGCCGCTTGTGGCGCACAAATTAAATGCTACATTCAATGCCATTTCGAAATCATTCCGAGTGCCCCAGCCAGCGCCCGGTGGGTTTTGGGGGATGTGGATCTGGGATTCGTTGGCTTGGACTCAGCCGCCTGTCTGAAGGACGGCGCACAAAGTTGCCAGGACTCGACTTCTGCCGCAATTGAATTTCACTGGGGCAAAAAAATAAGTTAAGCCGCATTCGTGCCCTTTCGCCTGCCGGCCTGCCATCCGTTCCCTTCCTTCCCCCTGTTCTCCTGTGGGCTTGCAATTTGAAAATTACTTTCATTACGTTTAAAAGTTCATTAAAATTTCACATCCCTGGATCTCCTCTGCTCCTCGTCGTCGTCGTCGGCTATTTTCCTTTTCCCCAATTTCCATTCGCTGGTTGTCAGTTGCCGTGCATATTTGCACACACTTGACTGGCCCAAAAATAAAACCAACCAAAATATGGCTACAAATAAATACGAGTATCTGCCAAATGGCTGACCTATTTGGCCAGGATGGTCGTTGGATTCCAATGGACGCTTTTGACCATAATATTTCGACCCTGTCCGTTAGTTAGTACCTTTACTAATTGAGATACTTTTCGGCTCGGATTGCAGACTGGCTGCATTATGCAGGTAAATTAAATGAGTTAACGTAACAATTAATCCACTGACAGCCATGGCAACAGCTATGGTGTAATAATATCCTGGCAAATGGCTATGCACTGAAAGAAAATGGTACACTTTTTAAATGAGGAACGTACCCCAAGAATGTTGAAAAATTCCCTTAAAAGTATTCTATATTACTAAGAAACCTGAGTCCCGATTTTGGAAGCTGAAGAAATTGAAGCTAAATATTTCACTGCATATCAATTCCTAAAACTTCCATTAAATAAATCTGTCAGTGTTTCCCGCCAATAAAACATCCCCGAACAAATGGCCAACGATGAGCGATGAACGATAATTAAATACCCCCTCTTATGCCCTGAGTCCTCTACCCTCCTTATCCTAAGTCCAAAAAACTTAAGAGTGGGAGTCTTAGCAATTAGGGTGCTGCTGGCTACCACTAATAAAAATGGGCGGGAGATGATGGCATCGGCTCCTTGTCATCGCAAGGAGCTCTCTGCTCGCAACGAATTTCGCTTCATTTGCTCCAGCTTCGCTTATTTCCACTTAAATGCTTAATTATAATTGAGTTTTATCTACAGCTCCGCGCGTCGCACGAGGCAAGTAAAACTGTATCTCTGAGCAGTGTCAGTGGCTTCCTGGCAGCGTGTACTTGAAATTAAATACAAATAATCTTTTGACTCCTTTCTGGCCCCTCCATCTGGGGGTCCGTTCTCATTTGGCGTTGTTTTAATTACGTCTTAATGCCAACGCTTAAAGGAACGGGAGCGAACGAAACAAGGTTCAATGCCTTTTCCCCGTGCTCAGTGCGTATCAATTCAGCGTTAATTGCTCGCCAGCCCCAGTTTCGTCATCCTCGCCAGTCCTGGGCCGCCGCTCCTTGAGTCTGCGAGGAAATCGGCTAAACTGGAATGGTGCGAAAACCATTTCGGCAAAGGTTTTTATTGATTTTCTCGTATAGAAACTGAAACAGTGGTGCCAAAGGGTTAATTAGGCAACATAAATGCAAGGCTTTAGTAGGGCCTAAAGTGATTTTTGATTGAGGTTTTGCTATTAATTCTATTATTTTTGTATACTTCTATGAAGCCAGTATTTCTCATTGATTTTTCATTGTATTTAAGAACTTACCCTCCCTTTTTAATTTTAATAAATAAGTTTTAATGAAGAGAGCTAAATTTTAAAGGAATTTTAAAGATATAAATCTTTCTGACTTTTAGAGATTAATACAAAATACTTCAAATATTCATATGGAATAAATATTTCCGCTTTGTAAATCATCAATAAATATATATCAATAACATAAATAAAACCCTAATATATTTGCAAAGAGAACACATTATTCTTTAATTAAAACAATAAACTCAAATTGAGAGCAATATAACTCCTTTATGAAACATAAGATATAAGAATGGAATTAATTGCACCCTTATCCACTGTATTTGATTGGGCTTAATTATGAGAATCTTGGCACACAATGAAGGGAAACTCTCTGAATTGGATTGCGAATGGGAATGGAAATGGTGATGGGAAGGGATGGAATAATGATGGGACCTTCATCGGAAACTGCTCATCAAGGAGCAGAAAGGAGCAGCGAGTCTGTGGAGCAGATGATGATGGAAGCCCAGACGAGCGATGCCGAGTGCCATCAGGCCACTCACTCGAGAGCCTGCGACTTCGACTTTGGCCGTGTATCATTATTATGATGCCGGCGAGTGTTTATTTTTGGCAGCAAGCAGCAGGCAGAAGGCAGCCTGGCAGGAGTAGGTACTGACTGTGCCACTGAATGTGGCAGTAGCAGCGCCAGCAGTTTTTGTTAATGTTCGCATTAATGTTGTCATACTGCTCTCGGCTCTCATTTACTGTCGCGTTGTCGGGGATGTGAGATGGCAACGTTGCTGGCATTAATTAAGCATGTTTGACTGTGAATGTCAACAGCAGAAATTGCCGTTTTGTGCATGTGTTTGTCGCTCTTGGTGCACACTTGAGGAAAATTTAGGGATAAACTGACGAGAATTGATGAATACCTATTTTAAGTGAATATTAATGCCAAACATGAAATAAATCAGTACTTTTACTGCCTTTTCCAAGGTAATACTTAACAAAATTAAATGTATTATTTGAAACTACGAGTTTTTAAACATTTTCAAAAATACAAAACGCAAATAAATGCCTAAATAATAGATTTAATAACGAAAATAATAAATTGAGCCCTAAAACTTACATTAATTAAATATATAACGGAAATTGATAAACAATTTATTACTAATTTGTTTGCTATATAACATTTTAAATAATTATTAACCCGTAAATATAGGAAAGTAAATGAATCTGTCATATTTAAATTAATTATATTACAAAGTTAACTTAAATTCTATTAAAAATTTAATATTTCTATATTTAATTTCCCAAAAGGGAAACCCTTGTGCAAAAACCTTAAAACTCCTAAGCTGTTGTACTCTTGGATCAGAAATAGAAGACAAATTTTTATAATTTCTGAAATATTTCTAATAAATACTACGAAAAATTAATATAATTTCTTAAATTGGGTTAATAAGAATGATAACAATTTCTTAAATATTACTTTGCCAAAGGCGAAACCCTATAATTTCCCTCAGTGTAAGTGTGCGAGTGCGTTGACAGGCGGACAACTGACGAGCTTTGCACGGGGCGTGACAACTGCCGCCGTGCCGCCCCCTTTTGCTATCAGCTTTCTCCAGTGTCACTCGCCACGCTACGTAATTAAGTGACGCAAGTCAATTTATTTTGCAATTAATCATTAATTTATGCGTACGGAAGTATAATTGACTCATATTTCAGGACGACAGGGACGAGATCGCGTCGCTCAGAGATGCCAAATATTGTCAGACAGAAGGAGTTATCATATTTCGCAGTAGGCAAGGGAATGGGATTTCCCCCAAGTTCAGAAAATTGCGTTCTCACAAAATTAATTATATTACAATGCGCACTTATTTTTGTGAAATTATATTTGAACGACATTGAGTAATACACCTTCGTTATTTAATTTCCTTTTTTTATATATTCCACACCTTATCAATAGAGTTCAAAATGAGTGAGTAATTTGCGCATTGTGTTGGAGGCAGGAAATTTGACGTCATTATATATTAAACCTAGACAGAATAACTAATCGTTGAATTATGAAACTGTTCGGAAAGGGTAATCATCCTCACTCAACATTAATTCGTTTTTATTTATTTAATTCATTCATCGTTTGCAAGTGAAACGTTTCGGTTCGAATTAAACTTTTAAAATTTCGGAACAAAATATTCGAAAGTCGGTTTCGGTAGCAAAAGTTGTCAACAATAATCAAGGATATCAAAAGAATTATGTTGAAAAACCACAATACAGTAAATATCGGGTTTACAATCATGGTGGAATTTACATATTATTCTGATTTTAAAAACTTTTGTAATAATAGATTTATTTATACTTTGCAAAAGTTCTACTTTCCACTTGCGGTTTACAAATAAAATCTATTGAATCGGATTTCTTTGCTAACTCCAATTAAGAAATATTACACAAATATCGAAAAGAATTTCCCCTGCTCAAGCCGAATGCTGTGAAAACTTTTCATTTATTAAGTTGATTTGTTAAAAGTTTTTTGCATATTATATGTGGCAGTGCCCAGCCAGTTGATTGATTGATTGAATGACTGACTGAGTGACTAATGGATAGATTTGATGGGATGGACTGGGTAAACTGCAATAAATAATCGATTGCACATGGAGAAGGGCAGTAGTGAGGCATTAATTTAAAACATTCCATGGCACATGCATTCATTTGACAATTAAGAGCAGCGCTAGCAATGCAAGTCAATCCGAGTCGAGGGAATCCAACGATATGTGGCCCAATTGAACGTCAATTAGCTGAGGCTGGCGACCTTTGACCCACTTGAAGACTCACTCACTCACTCTAAGAAATAAGGGAATTATAATAATGTAGGGGCCATTGTCGCGCGCCCATTTAAAAGATCATCAATCATAGGCAGTTAGTTAATTGCGGTGAGCTTTCTTCTTTTTTGCTGTCGTGGACAAAGGAGCGGCTGCCTAATGGCCAAAAAGTAGGGGGTAAAATAAAAATATATAAAAAAAAGCAAAAACGTTTAGCGAATGAAATGCCGCAGCAAATTAAAAAATAAAGCTTGAGCACGCCAACTTTTCGGGGCCAACTTTGCTGACCCAAAGTTCAAGTGAAATAAGCCATGACAAGCGAGCGAACGTCCTTCTGCCTCCTATCCTCTCCTTCTCCCTTCACCTCCTGCTCCTCACAAATCCAAGGACTCTTGGCGGTAAAAGCTTTAAAAAGCAAATTGCCTCAAAGTTTTTGACTTATTCTTGGCGCACTTACAGAGCGCGCCCAAAATCGATGCGGACCACAGGCTGAGGGGAAAAATTATGACAGGAAACATTTCAAACGGAAATGAGCCTGCCGGCACTTCCGGCTCAGTGGCAGTTCTATATGAGGGACGAGAATGCAAACATAATTAGCTGACATTTTCACTCGTTTTTCCTTTCATTTCGATTGCTCCCTTAAGCGTTAATGAGCACTCCCTTACTCCGTGTCCTCATGAGCTCAACAATTGTCCAGCAACAACAGCTGTCACTCGTCGCAGGCTTCACTGTATCCCGGCGAAGTATCTAACCTTTTTTCAGTTATCTGAATTATCCCCCGAAAAAGCGTCAGAAGCAACCCTAGCAGACGAGCATCAAGTAAAAATAACTTGAAAATTGCGCAGCATTTATAATCTGTCTTTGATTTATATAACGATTTCCGTTCAAACTACGAATGGTTACACTGAAAGGAAAATTAGGAAAATGGATTAAGTGGGTAAAAAAGAAAAGGGAATTGTCTAATATATATAATTTTTTGACAAAACTTCAAGCAACAAATATATTATGGAGTTATATATTGTTGAAAAATCCAAAAATTCATACTCTTATTATTCTCTTCTTATATATTTTCACCCTTAATATTAACCCAAATAAATAGGCTATGAAAAACTAGAATAAATATTAAATACATAAATATATTATTTTTCGTTCAGTGACTTTGTGTCTGTATTTAGGAGTTGTTTTTCGCACACCCTTCGGTTCGAGCTTGGCTGCTTTATATGCTGACTTGACAATAATGGCACAAACACACATCTTCTCCGAGAGTTGAGTTGAGTTGAGTTGCGAGAACGTGCCACTGACGGTGGCAACGAATGACTCCCTGCCCCATAAGCTGGCCTCCAGCCACCCAACAAAACTCCTCCACTTGGCCCCGAACTGGTCGTGGCAGCACAATGACATGAATTCAATATAATAAATAAAATATAATGCTGTCAATAAAAATAAATAAATATAACATCAGTGGATGTGGCAATGGCAGTGGCAGCAACAGAAACAGAAGCAGCACTGAAAGCAGTGGCAAAAGTTTAAGACATCGCCCCGGGAATTGTAGATTGAAGAGCTTAAATGCTCCTGCTCAAAATAGCCTCGTAATGTTTGTGTGCTCTGCAGATTTGGCTTCGAATGGCTGCCATTTTGGCCCCGTGAGTGCGTGTGTGTGTGAGAGTGTGTGTTTGCCTGGGTGTGCCAAGCTGGTTGTAAGGGTGTGGGGGATGGAATGGAGGATGTGTGTGCCGGAATTTTACCCGCAAAAGCTGAAGCAAAAGTAGCTGTAATGTTAACTGACGAGGGACTGTGATTGCACCTTGAGCTGGGTGTGTGTGCGACCATTATCCTTGGCCATTTAGCAGCGTAAAGAATCGTTTAAGTGGTGAAAATCTAGGCAATCAGTTATAAATTGCAACCCAAGGAGTTGAGCTATTTATTTGAACTAACTGGAAAAACAATTACTTAGTGTACAATTCAATAACAATAAAACAAATTGTTTATTTTCAAGGATTTAATATCTCTGGTTTGAAGTGTGCAGAATTCTTTATAGTCATAATCGAAGGATCTAAAAAATAATAATGACAACCAGTAAATTCATTTTAATCCATTGGAAAAATGAATATATAATTATAAATATTAAGCTTTAAGGAATTTGAGAATAAAATGTTAGTTACATTGTTAGTTACTTTGCTTTTCAATAATTTTCCTTTCAAATAATACCAAAAACGAATTATAAAAATAATTAAATAGCTAACAGGCAATTGCTAAATTAAATTGTGTTCTCAAGCTTAGTTAAATGAAATATCTATAAAATAAACAAACAAAGATAATCTGCAATCTTCTCAAACGGAATTCAGTCTGAAATCAAAACAAAATAAATTTTTCAAGCAATAAAGACTTTTTCTCACATTCCACTTATCGCAAATCGTTTGTAAATAAATAATAATAAATTGAACAGTCAGCTGCTTACTTATCCAATTTTTGTCTGCCATAACTAGCTATTTTCACCTACATATGTGGGAAAATACGATACTGTTGCCATCAAGGATAAGCCGGAACCCACAACAAACCGAAAAAACACTTGAATAAAACATACACTAAATTGCAATTCCCGCGCTGCAATTGCTCGGATCGAATTTTCCGACACAACCCCCTCGCCCGCCACTCGCCGGAAAAGTTAACAATTGCCACTTTTCACACACAAACAAGCTCGTGCACACCCGACAATCGTTTTCAGCATTTTATGATTTATTTATGCAGCCATGTTGGCTTTCATTCCATAAAGTTATACCCGACGAACACACTACTTGACAGAGTTGAGGAAAATCACACACAGCATAGCTGACAATAATAATCGTTTGAGTGGGGAATATGTATATTATATTGAATATATGATTGGGATTCGAGGCACGCTGATGTTGCCTTCGGGCGAGCTGTCAAGTTTCTACAACTTTAACTTTAGACTGATTCAATTGTTTGGCAGTCTGTCGGTCAGAGTGCTAACCCAATTTGAAACTGCAAAAGTAAAAGTTTATTTCATTTTAATGTCCACTCGTGTGTATGTTTTATTAACTTACACACAAATATATATATTGTTGAGGGCAAAGTTTGTTCAGTGAGAAAGTAGAGAAGAAAATAAAACTATTGCATGTAAGTACATAACGAAGCCAGGCAAATTGAAAACAATTAAAGTGAGGCACGAACGAGCCAACTTGCTAGTCAAGGAATCTATCGCGGGATTCTGCGTCGTCTCTGCGGTAAAGCTTAAAGTAAATTCATTTAAAATTGCTCAGCTGGGGGGGAGATGTAGAGTGAGGGGCGAGCCAAGGCTGTCGATAGTGAAATGTTTGCCATCATATCCTCACCTGTACCCAGTATCCTGTATCCTGTAGCCTGTATCCTAGCCCGTGTCACGGCAATTTAATTAGCGAGCACATAACTTTATGAAATATTCAGAGACTTTACCAGCGAAATATTCGCACACCGCCATGGCACGTTGGGAATACCGTTTACGGTGGGTATGTGGAATGAGGAATGAGGGGTGTGTATGTTTGTGTGTGCATTTTGTGTACATTTTGGCCAGGGCAATTATGGGCCGCCCAGGACATTCATTAGAACACCTCATAAAAATCAATTAGCGGTATATTCCCGTCTGCTTTTCCCCTAGGCCAGAAAATTTTCAAGTGCCTTGGGACTCTTGTTCCAGCTGCCTTTTTTGACAAATCCTTGGTTAGTCAAGGAATAGAGCCATACAATCCATATGTTAAGTTAATGTTTTTAAATTAAATCAATTTGTAAGGTTAATTTTTGAAGCACTTAAATAGTAAAATGGAAAGCAATTAGCATGACAATAAACTCATAGAGTACTAGGATCACAATAAAATCTATAGAATTCATCATTACAGATATTCCCCAAAGTTCAGACTTGTTTTTAAGCTAAGAAAATTTTTAAATTACATATAGAAAGTAATCCAAAGAAGGCTATTATGCCATATTATTAAATGCCATATTATTTGAAGTATTTTACCGCCGCCCAATATTTGTATATAAATCATGTCTTACCAGTGTTAAAAATAAACTTTCTTAGCACGATCTTCAGCTAATTTTGTTATAATGCTTAACAACTCAAATACTCAGTTTTATATGGTTATTTACTCAAAAAACGACCTATAAAAGCCTGCGATTTTCAAGGCCCGAAATGATGACGCACAGGCTAAAGTCAGCCCGGGGGAATTCGGTGCAGGTCCTCGGCTTGGGGGGGACTGGTAAATGTGAATGACGAATTACACACTTTAGCTGCCAGGTTGACAGCGGAGAGCAGAAGAATAACAGCAAGGAAGAGGGCAGGACGCGGAGGAAACGCACATTAAATTATGCTGACAAGGCAGAACCGACAGTTAGGTACGAAAGGAAAAGAGTGGGTGAGTGGGTGGTGTGTGTGCTGGTGGAAAAGGGGCGGTAAGGGGGCGTGAAGATACAAAAATGGAGGCGGACAAAGCCAGCCGCAGTTAACGTCAAAACTAACACACGGCCAGGAGAGACGAAGAAAGCTAGAATGCCAAACCAAAAGCTGAAAAGCAAAGACGATGACGAACGTGAAAGTGTACGAAAAAAAAGAGAAAAATGTGAAAGGAACGGGACAAAAGCAGCACTTGAAAGAAAAATGTTATAGGTTAAAGGATTACCAAATTGCAAAGCATTCTTTTAGACACAAATTTTAGTGATTTAAAATAATGTAACCTATGTAAAAGAGTAGTGTTTTACGCATACTTATGAAAAAACTATTTTAGAGCTAAAGCTTTATTCAATAAAAAGGGTTCTAAATATTAGATAATAATTTTAAACTTCAAGTCCTTTTTCGCTAAGTGAACAAGGCGCAAGGGAAACAAAAACGTCTGAGAGAGATAGAGAGACCCAAAGTATTTGACGAAAGCTGCCGTGGGCCAAATGAAGCAGACCCCAATGATGACGCTTCGAGAGTGGCTTGTTAAAATTCCAACAAAACGTCAGACAAGTAGAGTCAGTGGCCCTCACATCACATCTACCACAATGATGTCCTTCCGCCTGTCCTGTCCTCTGACCCTGTGGAATGTGTGCTGTTGCGTTGTTGTCGTTGCAATAAAATGAAAATGAAATAAAATAGACGAAATACTGGCAACCGAAGGAGGCTGAGGAGAGTCGGTACAGACGGGACCAAAAACCATCTCGTAAGCCCTAGGGCCAAATATGGCTGGCAGAAAGTTGTCAAAATGCCCAAAATGAAGACTTTTCAATAAACCAGAATATAACATTCGCTAAGATAAACAGGAGCGCATTCTCCAGTCTTATACAATTGTTTTAAAAACAATTAAGCCTAAAGATCTTAAGGTTTAATTTCTTAATTGTTCATCTCGATAGACTTTAAAATATGCTAAGATGCACAGATTATAATTTCGGAAATATTATCAAGATTACCATATTGATCTTAGCTTCTTGTTATCAATGTATCAAAATAAGTAATACTCTAAGATATATCCTTAAAGCACTTTATATACAAAAACCTCACTAATGAAGTGCAAAAGATTTTCGCTTAGCTATTTTAGCGTCAAGCTTACACAATGGCTTCTCTGCAGCATTCAGTTTATGCCCTTATAACATTCCATCCAATATATACACATATATTTTCCGTCGCAAATTCCCATCCAGCGTGCTCCTGAGCTGACACATGTGGCCGTGGCGGGCAGAACTTAAATGCCATTAGCCCTCGTCCTGGCACTCGACACTTGGGTCCTGTGCCACACAGCTCGAGTTAGGGTTTGAAGGAGGGGGTCACAGGGCCACAGGACGCAGGGAATTGATGAGGGTACAAGACGGCGGTGTTGGGGATGTGGAGGAGTGCCGAGGCAAAGGCCGAGGCAGAAGCGTGCCAGGTAACTAATACACACACTGGCAGCCACTCGCTAAGCTACTGAACGTGCCCACAGGGCAGGGCACTCTTTTTGGTCGCCATTTATCGCAGGCACTGAGGGAAAATTTAAAAGTATAGAAATATATAAGAAATATATAAGAATTATATAATTAATATATTCTATACTACTGATATGGATAATTCTTTAAAAATAATTACAATAATAGCTTTCTGTGGTTTTTTAGCTAATTTACTACTAAGTAACCAGAAAATGCACTTGGAAATTGAAGCAACAAAAAACTGTTATAAAAGTGTAAATAGAATGATTTAGCGGTTTCCTTGGTTTCTTTATAATATATTTTTTTTACTATTTATAATTAATGAAAATAAAGTATAAGTAAAAGGATATAGCGGACGCTTTTATTTATACTTTATTTCTTATTTATATAAAAGGATTTAGCGATCGCTTTTATTTAAACATAATTTTGCTGTCTATTTATAATAGTTTATAGTTTATTTTATCAATAATTTTTATTATTTTAAAAAATTTTTGGTTGTATTTGGCTTTGATTTTGTTTTCTAGTGTGCCTCATTCTCTCAGTCTCTCTATCACCAAGCCTCCCCCTCACTTTCTGTTCGCTTGCTGGCAAGGCAATTGAAATAACTTCTTCCGCTTGCCTGCCTCACTTCCGCTGCTTGAATATGTCCCCCAAATCAGCCAGCAGCCCACAGCACACATTCTCTTCTTCGCTTCTCCTGCTCACTCTCTCTCTCTCGCTGCCCTTCTGGGCTCACTCCCTCGACCTCTGCTACCTCCGACCCTTGAATTGGCCGTTTTGAATTGGCTTTGCTGTTGCTTTTTGCCATTTTATTTTATTTCGCTTTAAGTGATTTTGCAAGGCCTTGGCAACATGTTGCTGGCAACACACGAGCCAAAGAGAGAGAGCCAGTGAGCGATACAATGTTGAGAGAGAGAACAATGAATGTGTGTGAGTGTGGCAAATAGGTTCATGTCATCCTTTTGTTGTTGCTGCCAACTGAACGGTAATAAAAAACATTTAAGCACGCATCACTTTATTGAGCGCCGCTCTTTGAATCTGACATTTCAACTGCGGCGCCAAGTGCGACGCGGACTGTGAGAGTGGGTGGTGTTTTGGGTGGCAACATCCAGTGTGTGAATGCTTGGGTGTGTGTGTGTGCTTGGTGGGTGCGCAGTTTTGTATTAATTTAAATTGCTTTCGTGGAATATGCCAGTTATGAGTTGTTACAACGTCATAACGATGCAGGGCAAATGCCAAGCAAATTAACTTTAAATTTTTTACTGGAAAAATGATGCAGGGATTTATAAAAGAATTTATTTAAGGCTCTATAGGTACACAAACAAATTATTGACCTATAATGTATGCCATTAGTTTAACTGACCTAAAGTTTTATCTTGGATTATTTTTCAGAAAAGTTGCAAAAATTTCAAATTAAATTTAAAATTTTAAAAATGTGATATTCAATTTTATCTTATATTGTTTACATAAAAACAATACATATATTTAAAAAATTATAATACCATTAACAGTTTTAAAAATCAGGTCTTCATTTTATAATTAAATATATATTTATAGCTTAAGTAATATGATAATATTAGTCAGAATTTTTAATTCCCTAAAAAATCACTCTTTTCCTCTACTTAATCATAATCGAATTCATCTATTTAAATAACAATTTGTCTCTTGACTCCCTTAAACCCCCCGAGACACTCTTCTCACGATATCTAGTGCTGAAATGTACAACATAATATAATAATATAATAATTTTCCTTGTACGCTTCACACGCTTTTGACTTAACGAATTAAGTTAAATTGTGTCACACTCAAATGCTGTGCCATAAATTTTGCAGCCAGCACTCGCAATAACACAGAAGCAGACGCACGCTCACAGTGACAAATGTACAAGGCTGTGCGACACCGCCCACCGCCTAACGCCCACTCACGGCGCCCTTCTGCCCCTCGCTGAATTCAGCACTTGAGAACGTATGTGCCGCCTAGTTGAATCCTTCCTCTCGTTTCCTCTTCTTTCTATCCCTCTCTGAGTCGCCCTCTCTCTTTCGCAATGATTGTGCAACATTTTGTTATGCAAATCACAACGCAGTGCGCCAGGAAATAGGCTACGCCTGACCCCCAAACTGAACTCAAACCCCCTTCAACCCATTTCGACTTTCGACTCAACGCAACCCAATTCAGCAGCCGAAGAGAAGGCTTGCTGTAGGGTTAAATAAGTTGAACTACACGGTTATTTTTAAAGTACTTATTTAGTAGATATTTGTATTTAGTAGTAGCATTTGTTATTAAAATATATAAATAAATTGTAATAAAAACAATATTTTAAGCTCATAGATAAGTTCAAGTTAGTTTCTTAAAAACTCTACTACGAATATTAGTCATCATAAATTTCACAATTTCGACTACCAGGTCCACATTTCTCAAACGGATCTAACAAATATTTGTTAATTATAATTATCTCTTCAACAATCGACACATAAAACCGAGAATATATAATGGGAAATACGTGGACGGATTTTTAACGAAAGATTTGAGTATTATAAATATCAATTAAACACTATTTGCTTTCTATATTCGTTTTTCTAATAAAAAAAACCTAACAAGATGTTAATAATAAACTAAGTAAATAATGAAATGGTGTAAGTCTCTGTATACTCAATATACCCTCCATATAGATAAATAACAAGCAAAATATATATACACTCTCCCAGAAATGTAAAAAAACTAATTCATTTACAAAAATTCTTTCCTCAAAAATGCTTCCAAGTAAACACTCCTAAGAGTTTTCCCCAAGTGTACGTTGCGCACGGGCAGCAAGTGGCAACGGACTGACGCTGTATTTTATTGCATTACTTTTGGGTCTCAGGGCTAAGTAGGATGAGGAAGTTGAAGGTGGAATCCAAGGGGTGGCGTAGTAAACGAAGCCTTTTGGCCTTCACGTCGAGGGCGTTCTTTCACAAATTACATTACCGGCCAGGCAGGGAGGCAGGGAGGCGTTGCCAGTTGGCAGGCAAACCATTAACAAGTTGACGACAAATGCGCAGCTGTTCGAGCTAATCTAACTTTCCACCAGTTCCCTATCTTTTACGTTGTAGTACCGACTTTAACTTGAATTTTTTCCTCGTTTATTTCACAGGCAGCGTGGCCTAAATGATGCCCGAAACTGAACGCGATTCGGAGTTGGTGGCAGCAGAAATGGTTAGCGGTGCTTTGGGGCACAACTACGGCATTGTTAAGGATCAGCAACAACAGCAGCATCATCACCATCATCATATGCAGCACCAGTCCATCCAGCATCAACAACAGCACTCCACCACCTACGATCTGAACAAGATGGCCACCAGCTATGTTTACAGTAATCCCCTGACCATTCCGCCAACATCCACGGCCATGGTGAGTCCCAGCAGCAAGGAGAAGCTGGTCAACCTGTTGCGCGTACGCGACAACAACAATTGCCAAGCGAACGCGAGCGGAGGAAGTCCTTTGATACCCGATAGTCCGCCGACCACGTTCCTGCAGAAGCAATTAGAGGCAGTGCCTCCCAGGTGAGGATAAGCTAGGAATTGATTATTATTACCGATAGAAAGCTTATATTCAAATCGGTCTTGATATATATGATATATGATATGATTTCTTCTAATTATTCCTATTAAAAAAACCCTCTCCATTTAGGCCTAGCTCAGTGCATCCCCAGCAGCAGCAACAACAGCATATCCAACAACAGCAGCAGCAACAACGACGCTCTGCCAGCACACCTGCTAGTGCAACAACCACACCTGGAGCCGCCACTAACTGGCATGCCCATGTCTACGCCCGCCCACCAAATCGACCCACACCGCACTCCATTGCCGATATCCTTGGCATGCCCCTATTGAAGTGGGATACGCCTGAGGGCGCCTTTGATCCCTCCGGTCCGGCCAAGTCACCGAGCAGCATTCTGCAGCAGTATCAGCAGCAGGATCAGCAACAGCCCATTAGGAGTGTCTCCATCTCGATGAGCGATGCCAGCGAAGAGGAGAGTGCCTCCTCCAATGCAACAGCAACCGCAGGAGCAGCAGCAGCAGCAGCAGCATCAGCATCGGCTACTGTGCCAGCCTCTTCAGCAGCGGCAACTGTTTCAGTCACAGCAGCAGCAACTCCGCTCGATCAGCCATTGAATCTGTGTGTGGTCAAAAAGTCCCGCGACAGCAACAACTCACCCATGGCGACTGGCAAACAGAGCCAACTTCTAGGGAAGTCTGCCAGCAAGAAGGGTAAGCATACAAAGGGCCAGGTTTTTTTCATTACACGAAAAAGAAATAGTATCAGAAAGTAACTTAAAATGAAATTAATAGGAATTCTGTTTACGTCAGAGATTGAGCGGAAAAATGGGAAATTTAATCTTTATCTTGCCCTGATTTCAATTTACTGATTATTGTCTTATTAATTAATATAATAATGATTTTTTTGAGTGCTCCTTTACTAAGGTGATCGCTCGTATTGGCGCCGCCCCGAATAGATAGATATGTGCGCTCTATGGCAACGCTCGGCGAGCCTGCCAATTGAGCGGAGCACAGAGCTCTCAACACGCTTCAGCGAAGCGTACGGCGGGCAACGCGGCGTATGCGTGTTATGCCAACTTAAATGATGCCCATCGGGCATCATCATCTCGTGCCCGTTCAGCAGCGTCTTTGCCTTGTTTTTCTCTGATTTTTTTGGCAACACTAATGGCCAGGTCATTAGAATTTACCACACTCCAGTTAAGCTTTGGCTCGTCTGTCAGCTACTCAATTTTTTATGGTTTTCGGCGCCCACTTATAGCTTAATTTTATTATGCAAAATGGCTGGAAATTGAATGACAATTTCAGTGTCGTAAACATTTTATTTAGTCAAACTGTTAAAGTAAAAACATATAATAAACTATAGAGATTTCAGGGAATTTCATGTTCAAAAATCGGAATATTTAAATAACAATAATAATTGAAGGACATAATAGAAACCAATTCGTACGAGCTAAATGGACAGATATTTTCTGAATAAAGTTTATAATGTTTCCTGTGCCTTCCATTTTAATTACCTTTCAAAACGCTTGCGAAAAAAAATAAATTCACAAATAAATATGTATATGAGTTCATCATCGTGCTGGTTTCGATAATTAATGAGCCATTGAAATTGTAATTGTTTAACAAAATGTGCAAAATTTAATTAGATGCACTTTTGGCTGATTGCTTTGTTATTTTTGTATTTTTGTACTTATTTGTGAAAGCGAATTGGTTGCCAATTTGAATTTGAATTTGAACTGAAAGCTGCATTAAAATGATTTAATTTGCAAGAGAGGCCGACCCGGCGTGGAATGGCACGAAAAAATATATATGAATGGGTATGTATCGAAAATGCAATTAGCAATATTATGCACATGGCGGCAGCAACAACAAAAGCCACAATAATTAAAATACAAAATGGCAATCTGCGAGCAAAATAAGCAAAAGTTAAGAACAGCATTTGAATAATTTTCTAGCAGCTTCTTATTGATTTTTTTCTATTAGCTTGCCGCGATAATTGCTCAATGTTGTGTAGAATTTTTATTGTTATTAAAATCACGTAGCAGACTTGGGGGGCAACCAATAATAACAACAATAATCAAATAGCAAGACGATCGAATGACGAACTTCCAGACGCTGGCCAGCCGCCACATCCGATTGTTTGACATCCAGTCATCAGTTAATTTTCGCTTAATTACTTGTTTTGCAGCTGCCATAAATGGAACTGCCATCAAAATGGGCAAGCCAAAGCTACACTGAGAGAAATTATTTAGGATTTTTTTTACAGATACTAAAAAATTAAAATAAATTAAATTTTGTTGGCAAATAGAAGCATACTTTGCTTTAATAATTGTTCAGATGTTAGAAAAAATTTAATAATATCTGAAGCATTATAATATTGTTTGCGATATCTGCACAAGAATTAAGGTGTTTCAATTCAATATATATATCCCAACCAAAAATTATTCATAATATTCTTACATTTAAAATTTTAATTCTTTACATTTTAATTCGTTGTATCAAAGTTTATATTTTTCAAATGATATTGAAGGCGATTTTGTCTAGATAAATCATATAGGAATTAAGACCTTAGTTGTTTGTTTTTTTCATTTTTCTTATTGATTGATCTTTAAAATAAAAATACTAGCTAAAAGACAATTCCCAAAAGTATCCTTAATACATTGTAAATAACTTGCTGTATTATAAAGTCATATTATTTCTCCTTCTTCTGTGTAGATTTACTCCTTACTTCTATGTTGTTTGTTTACTTGTCGAAACGACATTTAAATGCCCCGCCGCCGACTGGGCCTAATGGAAATGACATGGCAATTGCCAATTGGCGTTAAGAACAACAAGAGCAGGAGCAGCAGCGGTGGCAGCAGTGGCAGCGGCCACGGCAAATATATAAACAAACATTTGTGCAAAGTTTTTATTGTTGTTGCTCTAATTGCACAAGTTGCCTGCCTGTTGTTATTGGGCTTTTAACGCTTAGCCCCATACCGTCCTCCTTGTTGTTGTTTTATTTGTATTTTGTATTCTTGTTTTGCATTCGCTTTTGTTTTGCCATTTAGTTTTATTGATTTCGCGCCATTGGGGCGCCCTTTACACTCCAGTGGAATCGACTCGACGCGGCTTCTCATTTCTCTGAGGGGGAGGTGGTTGTTCGATAGTGAAAATTGCAAATTGCCAATTGCCAGTGGCGGCGACAATGCCATAGAGGAGAGACGAGCGTGAAAAACAAACGGCGGCAATGGCACTGATGTCGCACAACCGACAGTCCACCCGTCCAACCGTCCGCCCCGCCTAATTAATCACAGTGTCATGCATTTGCGAGTGGGCCATATGCGGCCGTTTTGGGGCCCACGCGGCGTATTAGCAATGCGACAACGACAGCAACCGCGAATATCGAACGTTTTGCATTTAACTGTCAATTAGATTTCAATTATGCATTGGTAATTGAAGTTGTCCAGGCAACAAGCGAACGAACGAACGACTCATGCCAGACACGTTCCGGCCCCGCCGTCAAGTCCAAAACCATATAGCCTATATAGCCCTGTTAACACTTGTTTTCACTCGGCATTACAAGTCGGCCATTGGCCACCAAAGGGGGTTAATATTTACCCTTCAAAAGGATTAATTTACTTTTAGAGATATTTGAAAGAAATTAAGGCTAGTTTTTTTATGTTTAGCTTTCATTTTAGAAGTCGTTTTGTGGTAACTTTTAATTATATCTTAAAATAGCTCGAAATAGAAAGAATTAACTTTATTTTCTTCGAAACTCTTAATGTACATAAACAATATAATACAATAGTCAAAAGGTTAGTTAAACTCAAATGTAAATCTTTAACTTTAAGTTAAATTTAATGTAAATTAGAAATTGGAAAATTTGAATTAAAATATTAAATTTTTCCATGCTTATTTTATAAACTTCTATAATTTTTAATCGTGTATATTCGTATATTCATAAAAATATAAAACCAAAAGCAAAAACAGTGTAAAAACCTAAATGCCAATAAGGGGAACAAGGCATTACAAAAGACAGTGAAGTTGGCTCAGTCAATTGCTGTTACATTTGACGGGGGGAGTTGGCTAATTGCACAAGCAATTATGACATGACAGCCAGCCGAGAGACCCAATTGAGGTTAAACAGCTGCGATTCGATATAAAAGCCAGGCAAACACATGGCCAATGCAAATGCAAATGGCAACGAGTCAATAAATACTCTTTTTTTTTTGTTACAGAAAATACAGGCAAGCCGGCGGCCAAGAAAAAGAAGTTGTCGCCGGCCACAACCGCCGCAACGGTGGCTTTACCGCCGGACATCAGTCCCACGGGCAGCAGCGACAGTCTGATGCGGGACAAGCTGGTGGCCAATAGCTCACCGGCAACCAGTGCCAATACCACCCAGCAGCAGAGCAATGCTAACAGTGCCCTGGAGACGACCGAAGATGATTCCGATTCGGGTTCCACCGATGCCAGGCGGAAGAAGAAGGCCCGGACAACCTTTACCGGACGCCAGATCTTTGAGCTGGAGAAAATGTTCGAGGTGAAGAAGTATCTCAGCTCCAGTGAGCGCACCGAAATGGCCAAGCTGCTGATGGTCACCGAAACGCAGGTGAGGAAAAGAATCTTAAATAAAAATAATTGATATACAGAAATCTTTAGGGCTTAAAAATCCTAAAGCAACTCACAAATTACGCTAAAAAATCTTACATAAATATACATTGAATTTTTTAGATACCTTTTAAAGGGTTAAAAAAAAATAGTGATTTCAGAACCACCTCAGTCAAACCATATCATGTCTTTTTATACTTATAACCTAAAGAAAGGGCCATTTCTTAATCATTATTATTATACAAGATGATTTTTTTAAATTTTCAACAAAGAAAAACTTTTTTACTGAGTTTTTCTCTCAATTTTTATTGCAAATTAAATGAGAAACATTATGTTATTCGTGGGATTATTGGGTTTATTTAATGTGACATTATTTGCTTCTGGCCAAAGCTAGCTAAACGAGCAAGTCGCAATTGTGGCCATTTAATTAAATTAAAATCGTTTTTAAACTCTATCCCTCTGCCTCTCAATAATCGCAATCTAATGCGCATATTTACCCATAAATATTCAATTGTGTTTGTATTTTGTGCGTAGGCTTATAATATTTAATTTGACTAATTTAGTCGGCTAACGGAAATCCAGAATTCGAAAAACAAATGACAATTAAATGGTCTGACACAGTGGCTAGCGAAAGTAAATAAACGAGATATCAAATAAATATTATGAAGTTGTAACTAAATATTTGAACTATGCTGCCTTATATTAAAACTTATTTACTCCGATAGTGTTTTACAAATAAAACAAAAAATAGAAATTTACAAATTTGTTTAAGTCTGACACCCACTGTGCTCTGAAACAAATATAAAATAATTGGTGAAATTATATATTTAAGTGCTATTTAGCTGTTTGCTTTTGGAATTATCCGAAAATTATTTACCCAACTCGGAATTGAATCAAATATGGCCCCGGCAGCCATTGCAAATTTATCGTAATTTAATTGAAGCGCATAACAAGAGGAAGCAAGGTGTGATGTGCTGCTTAATGCCTCAGTAATTATTATGCCAAATTATAAATACCATACATATATATATAATATGTTGCAGTTGCAGTTGCCCTTGCAGCAGCTGCCCGAACATGTCATTTGAGAGGCAGGGGGAAAATTACGGCAGGACGAGTATACAATTTGCAATTTGCCTTTAAGGCATAAGCAAGCTCGCACACAAGCACAAGCAGCACACTCACACAGTCGCCTGCCTGATTGTGAAATAAATTGAGATTTATTGACTAATTAGAATAAATTAACTTCGCAAGGACATGCCCGGGGGCCCAACTGCTGTCAGCCAATTAAGGGCAACAACAAAATTTATGTGAAACCACATGACGATGCCTCCCAGTGTGTTTGCTCTTTAAGCGGCGCTAAATTAATCAAAAAGTTTAGCATTTCACTCGAATTAGTCGGCGAATTGTGCTTATAAACCCCTTTTGCGGTTTTGAGTCCTGAGCAGGATATACTGATTGGGGCAAACCGCCGAAAGTCGTTTGTTATCTGCATTTGCAGTTGACAGCTGCTTGGGGTTTCAATAACCGAAGGTTAAGCTGTTAAGGCTTTTTAAAGCCTTTAATGGCTATATTTTTATGGGACATTTTATAGACAAATTTTGAGTAACTTAACACCACCATTTAAGTAAAATTAATGTCATTAGGAAATAACTAAAACAACTTAGTTAATTGAGGTATTATTTATTGCCACTCTATTTTTTGTTCATTAAAATATTTTATTAGAAAATATACTACGTTTTTAGATTCTTAATTAAATATGAAAAGTTGCTATTTAATAGATAATCTGATTAGTAGTTTTAAATATGTACTTCTCAACTTGTTTACATTCGCAATTTGTTAAACGTCAAATAAAATATATATTACAGATAACCCACGTTTTGTAAACATTTTTTAATGAATGAATGAGTGATCCCTTAGGTATCAATTAATGATTACCTTGAACTTTTATAACCTTTTCCTTAAACATTTTTCTACGAATCAATAAATTGACTATGGCTTTATTTTTGCTAATCTATAAAATACTTATCAATGCTCATTAAATGATTAAGCTTACACCCCTAACCCTTCCCAAACTTGCTAATTTTTCTAGGAATCAATACATTTCCTATGTTTTTCTTTCAAATAAGAAAATAATCTATAAATTTTCCATACTATTAATTAAACTAAAGCAAATAATTACAAAAGGTAGGCATTGAGCATTTAATGTTTGTATAATATAATGTGACAATATTAGTAAAGACTTTAATGATTAAAAAAAAAAGGGTGTGTTAAGGGTATAAAAATGTGTTTTTTGTAATTTAAATAAATAAAGTAGAACCACAAAATATTAAGTTAGCAGTCTAAACAAATACAGTTAATTAAGTGCAAAGTACTTTCTATTTCAGTAGTATTAGCCCACAAATTTGCACCCATTACATTTCTATGGCCCTTTCAATCCTTTCAAAAGCTGTCAAAACTGGGGCCTGTCATTGCAAACCCGATTTGCATTAATAATCTCACGTTACGCATACGCCGTGTGGCAACTCAAATGCCATAAGACTAATTGGTTGCCATGGCAAAAGACCCAAGCAGATAAACACAAACTGTAGATGGAGCATGGGGTTGGGGTAAAGGCAAAATGGAAAATGGTGGGCGGGCAGACTGGCACGCTGGCAGGGATGTGTCGATGTAGATGGAAACCAAGCAAATTGGCCATGGTAACAACAAGGATATAGCTATATGGCAAGGAGTCACATTGAAATGCTTGCTTAATTAAATTACATTCTCCATCAAGTCAATTAATTACAAGTTGATATACACATACACATAAACACTAAGCACTTTGGCTTCAATGTGCGTAATACATGGCGGAAAATAGAATGGCTGAAATATATATTAAAGAAAAATTATATTATAATGATTTGATGGAAAGAGCTTTGTTCCATTGTTCTTTTCATTATAATATAATATATTAAAGTACTTATTCCAACACAAAATGTGAAAAAAAAGCAATGATTTATTCTATTCCTTTACTCAAAGGAAAAACCTAGCTTTATTGCCAATTTTGTTAAACACATTTTCTAGCTCTGCATTCGGTTTGATGTTCTGTTGTCTGTGTGAGCCAAAATGTTATGCATGTCGACATGTTCAAGTGTTTTGTCTGTGTTATTAATATTATAAGCCCGCTTGGTCCAGCCATTTATCATTCTGGCAAAGGACATGTTTCTCTCTCTATCTCTCTGTGTGTATATGCTGCTTTGTGTGTGCGTGAGAAACCGACCTCAATTCAAGTGCAATGCACAGATTTCCCACCCACACCACACTCGTGTGTGTTCGTTCAGCCCTACTGTTTATATATAAAACATGGTCAGGGCACATAAACATGTATGTGTTAATCACAGCAATAATATCAGCAAATTAACTGCAGGACATGGCTCTCTGTGCGTGAGCGTGTGCGGGTGTATCCTGCTGTGGCCAGGCATTAAGCCTCTTGGCCATTTGCATTGGCACTTGCCAATTTTCCCATCGACCGCCAGTGAATGCGGCTCACAGACACTCACACAAGCATAAGCACATACGCAGGACACACACACACACACAGTATATCAAGCTTGCAGCAAGAGATTTACGTTAATTGGAATCAAATTACCATCGACTCCTCGGGCAATTACTAGCGCCAGCTCAGTGGCATTTTAAACTCATAATTATTTTATGACATTATTTAATCAGTAAATCTGTGTATTGTTTGTTTCCTTAAATAACTTTATAGTGGCTTTTTTAAAGTTAAGTCTTAATTTAGCCAGAAATAAGTCAAAGGAAATACAATGTTGCATACAGTGGTGCAACACTTTAAATTCTAGAGTCTTATTTTTAATCAGAAACCTAAGAAAAGAATTTAGCTTAGTATTATATTTATTATAAAAGAACTCTGTATTTTTTACTATTTTTTAATCACTGTAGTCACCTCATTAAACTAAATAAAGGAAGCAAAACTAACATACAAAGAGGAAACAAAAAGTGAGAGTCATAAAATTGGCTTTAAATAGACTCTACATCGGCCATAATGTGCGGTTGGCATATATGCTGCAGCCGCTGCTGCTGCCCTCTGGCATCGAGTGGATTCATCCAGAGATGCGGTGGGGTGCTGTGCCACTGGTTCACCCGCTCCATTCTGTGTGTCTCTCTCTTTTTCTCCCCCACATCCAAGGAACTCTGCCGTGCTTTGGTCTGCATCGTCTGTCATCAACAAACTGTAAAATAGCCTTAAGCCAGATAAAAATCAATTAATTACGCGTAGATGCGGCTGTCCCAACTGCAAACCGCGGCTGCAACACCCCCTTTAGCTCCCATTTCCAGCCAGCACTGGCGTTGCACGACACACGCACACACGGACAGCGACACACACTCTCACCCACACTCTTGCAAAACTGACAACATTGTAATTGTGTTGCAATTACCAAACGAACGTCACGCGCCAAACGCAGCAAATTACATTTGCATATTAGTGCCGCCGGCGAGAGCGGGGTTCGTGGGGAGAGGTGAAGTGCACCGAAAAAAATTATATTGAAGTCATAGAAAGCTAAGATTTACTTAGAAAAATAGCATTCTTCGGACAATAAATACTTTTAAAGTCATGGGTAAAAAACAATGTGATGTCAAAAAGCGTTATTCCTAACGATGTGTATGTTTTTTTACTATATCGAAAATCGTTTAAAAATAATAAAGGGTTATCCGTAAGTCCTGATTTTGGTTAGAGATTTAAATTTCTTTATGAAGTATTTTCAATAAACTTCTACACCTGGAAAATAAATATAAATTATCAATAACCTTTTCCAAAATTGCTTCCCGTGTAGCATAGTGCCGCATAATGTCGCATAGCATACTTGCAGCGTACTTGCAGCATAGGGGCGTGTGCTGGCAACCGTTCGTTTGCGGTCTGCAGTGTTACTGTCTCAACAATTTGCATTAGGCATTTCATTTTAAATGTTTACCATCGTTTGCTCATAAAACCGAATGTAATGGCCACTCAGGTGCGACCTAAATGTTGATTTATTTGCTGTCGAACTAGGTTGAGATTGAATTTAAATGCTATTTAAGTCCTACATTAAATGTTAAGGCACTTGGATATTTAAATCAATAAATTAAGAGCCAGAGAAGGCACTTGTCTGATTTCTAAGCTATATGTACTGCAAATAAATAAAAAGTTGTAAAAAACAAATTGGCATAAAAATCGAAAGGATGAAGTGCGGTGGAGGAGATTATTGTTTTACACAAGTTTTCCTTCCCCTATACTCCAAAACAAACTACGCCTTAGAATGTCCAGAACTAAAAATAAACCAACCATTCCGGAAACTAAACCCTTTTAAGTGGAAACAGCCCAGATGATAACCACTCACAGCTCATAGGAAATGCCTATTCTGCAGCTCTGACCTCTCTATTTGTTGGCCCGTTTGTTTATATGGTCAATTGCATGGTCTGTGGATGTTGTGGCTGGAGCTAGAGGACAGACAGACAGGCAGTCAGGCACCGTTCAGTGGCAGTTGGCCAAATGACAAATGCGATAATTAAATTAAACTGCTGCCACAAGCAGCACAAACAAATCAAATGGCAATTCATCTTCGAGGACACCACATAATGGGTGACCGACCCAGCTAGGATATATTTGTTGCCCCGGGTCTCCGCTTCAGGCTTATTTACACCCATGGCCTGGTTGTGTCGGCTGTTGCCTGAAAAGACTAAAAATTATGCTGCGTTAAATTAATTTTTGTTTCTGCAACGAGAACAAGGACACTGCAGCTGGCGATTATAGTCCTTGTCCATTTATTGTTAATATTGCCATTGATATCAATCAGTTGCAGCATGGAAAAAGAGAGAGGTTTTCTGAATGCATTTCAGAAATAATTCTGCCATTTGCAGGCTTTGAAGCCATTAAGTTTTTTATTTAATGGCTGGCAATAAAATAAATATCAAACAACTTATAATAATGGCAAACAAAAACAAAAGTGTAATTTTAAAAGGCTAGATACTTATTAGTGTCTATGTATTTATTGTAAATGGAAATGGAAAAGCATTTATACGAATGCCATTAGGCAATTAATAATTTAATGGCATTCCAACCTGATGGAACACTTTATCGGCATTCAAACAGAAATAATTGTGGCAAAAAGGCGCTACGCTTCGTTGCAATAAATTTTAGTTTGAATCCAATTAGGAATCGAATCAAATCATTCGTTATGAATCTATAAAGAAGCACTCGACACTTTCACGGTCGTGTGTGTAATGAATACTCGCCTGCCTTTGGCTAATTAATTAACTAATTATAGCTAATTTACATTTTATTAGTCGGCAATTATTTAATCAATTCATGAATAATTTAATGCACACAAATGCACAACCGACACAAAATGGCTTAGCAAATATAAAGCATACGCAGCGTGGGCTTTTAAAATCATTTTAAATTGAAATTTTAAGCAATGTAAATAGAGCTTTGTATTTTCTCTATAATTAATACATAAATATTGTTGAAATGATATTCATATATTATTATATTTGCGCCACACCCTCATGTATGGTTCTAGCCCAAAAAACACCACAAAGTGTCAAAGTTTGTGTATGTGTTGTGTGTTTGCCTGGGTGCATAATTTAAAACAATAAATGCAATTTTCTATTATTAGTATTATTGGGTACCACAACATAATTAAATTGCTACACATACGCCCGCAGAAAAGGATTTTGGATATTTTAAAAGCAAAACTATAAAATAAATTGAGTATTGGACCAAAACTGTGGGGGTCCTTAAAACGGGTTTACTATATATTAAAAAATATATATTTAAGGTTATAAATATATCTACATATTTAAAGGACTTTTGCTTAAAAAATTAAATAATAAATTTACACATTATTTGATCCATTTTTGTTTTAAAGTGTTCTATAATAAAACCAATGTTATTATAAGTATTTTATAATATCCAATTACTTTATATATTTTAAAAATGAAATAATAATTTTAAAAACGTTTTCTCTTTTTTCCTTAACTTTCATAGCTTTCTTCTTAAATAAAAGCACAGGGTTACTCTTTCTCATAAGATAAATAAATAACGCCTTTAAATTAATAATAATGCACATAATCCGATCACGTGAGCGGTCATTCAAAATACCTTTCCAAAATTAGATCGTTACCATTTCCCCCCGTTTTTTCTATATTTAAAGAGACACAGACAGACTTATTTTGCATAAACATAAAAAACTTAATGGCAGCGAAACCAGCAGCATCTGCCTCGATTGGCGCTCGCACAAAACGCTTTCAAAAGAGTAAAAAAAAAATATAAATAAAAAACGAGGGCGGGGCTACGTCTACAGATCTCTCAGATAGATATATTCCCGTCTCCGTCTGGCCGCTCCACTATCGCTATCACTTTCGCATGCGCGATCGCCGGAGCGTAGACAAAAACGATCGCTTTCGTCGTCGGCGATTGGTGGGCGGTGTCTGAATTTAATTTTCTTTTATTTTCCGGCAAGAAGAGAGGAATTTTTTTTGGTTAAGGCTGCCATAGCTAAACACTTGGCAATTAGCAAGTCAACAGAAGTTGACAGCTTTGCCTTTTTGATGAAATATATGAACAATTTCGGGACAATTAACTTTGAGCGGCCAGAAAGTAATTAATGGGCGAAAGCCAACTGGCTGAAAAGAACACAATCCGGCAGCTTCTGTGAGTGGGCAGTCAAAGCTGGCGAACAGAACAGAGAACTGAAAAAAAGCCTTCTAGACAAGCCAACAACACAATAAGCCAATTAAAAGTCAAGAGGGCGAAGTTGGCTAAAAACTTTTGGGCAAAGCGAAAGGCAACAACAAACAATCGGGACTAAGACCAAAAAGCTAACTAATAAGCATAATTTATGCTGCTTGATATGCCACTTTAGACCACTTTGGAAATAAAATAAAAATTTCTAAAACCGCAAAAGCAAATCAAATAAAACTAAAAATACAAATGGAATTACAAGAAATATATTTTACGGCAACACGAAATGTGTGTTTCGAGCGGCACAGCGATGCGAAAGTCATCAACTAAATTTCTTAGTCTCTCTGTTCCCCTCCCTATCCGCTTTATTTTCCGCTGCATTTTGTTGATTTATTTTCTACGTTTTTGCTTCTGCGATTTCGAAAGCAAAAATTGCGAATAGAAAATTACATTTTGATCCCTGGCAAGGGCAATTTTCATCGCTGAATTTTTTAATTTCACACATGGCTTCAAATTAATACGTCTTTTTTGACTCGGTGGGGGTCGGTAAACTCTCCTAATGAAATAGATTCTGTTTAAATTGAATTGCCAGGACTATTCTGCAGTTGCATTACAATCATATTTATGGCATTCCTAACAGCAACCCCATTCTCTATTGCATTAATTACATACACACATACATATGTATAATAATTGCACTTAAATGATGTTGCATAAATTCCATATTGCTGCTGCCCCTTGGATAGATTAAATGCCCAAACCCAAAAGTCGGAAGACAATACTACAATACAACTAAGAGGGATTGCAGATTTTACTGTATTTTGGATTTCCGGACAGATAATGGCATTGTTCTGTCATGGTTTGGCATCAGTTTGCATTTGCGTTTATTTAATTAATAAACAACGATTTTAAGGCATACGACGAAGGCGGCAGGAGATGCCGAGAGCAAATGAGCGAGTCACCGTGATGAGGGATTTGGCAGCTATTATTCTGAATATTCATTATGTTGAATTATTCAAGAACTTATTGTGATATTAGTTATTAAATCAAGACTTACATTTTTTATAATCAGTTAATTTTGTTTAAAATAATTTATTAATTATTATCAAACAATAATTTTGTTAGAAATTGCACCTAAAATTCCCAAGTACAAATTATCGACAAACCAGTAAAAGAGTATTTAAGTTTTTTAGATATTCCATGATATTCCATGATTCCATTCATAAAAATATCATTTAAAATGAACTTACATACCTTTTATTAAATATGCCAAAAAACGAAATGGTACCTAAAAACTTCGGATAAAATCCTTGCGTAGATTAAATCAATTTAAAAAATTAAAGAATACTTATAATGGAATATCTTATTTAAAAACAAACTTCTATAACTCCATTACTTGAAATCCAGCTAAACTCACTGTGACTAAATACTCAATCCAGTGACTGCGAGCTAATTTCCAGCACAATTGCCTTAATATCTGTGTTTCCTATTTGGCAAGGATCATATTCTGCGGGGGGAGGGGGAAAAACGGAAATGAGGGCGGCATGGTTGGTGGCCATTGCGTGTCCGCTTGCGAACGTAATCCAAAATGACAGGCAATGCAGTGATTATGTTATTAATTAGTAATGGCATTGCAAAGCGTATACTTGCGCCGAGCAAAGTGTTTCGTTACACAGCAAGAATCGAGGAGGGTTGGGTTTGGGTGGCTTTAGGGAATTGGTAATGCCTTTAAGAGCTTGTTTATATATTTGATTTACGGTTTCAAGATGCATAATTACCGAGAGCTTAGTTCGATTTCCATGTAAGTGATGACCTTTCCTGCATAAATCGGGTATTCTGCATTCCATGATCCCCCTGGGGGCCATTATCATAATTTTTTCAACACTAAAAACCACAAAAAAGTTCAGCAAAAAAACAAATAAACAAACTTCAGAGAAAATATTCTAAATTACACATTAAAACATTATTATTTGTAAAAGGGAAGCCGGGAATGCGGCAAACTGTTGAATTTTTTCTTGGCACGCAAGAGAATTATGTACAGCAGCCGCCATTACTAAGTAGCATTTTGGCCCCCGCCCCAGCACTCATTCGGCCATCCTAATTTGGCTGCTCATTGTTGGGCCAGACATTATTTTCCTTTTCGTTTTCTTTTTTATTTTCGAAAAGTGCGCGGCGAATGTGAAAATTAATTATACTAAGCACACGCACAGACTGAGACAAAGACTGGGGGGGTTAACAGCATGGGTTAAGAGCTACATTGCAGACTGGGCACAGACTATTTAAGGATTGTTGCGTCTCTCAGATCTTCTGGCGTTGATTGAAATACATGTGTAAGGCGGCGGCCAGGGAAATAACTGAGAAGCATCTGTCATAAACCTATTTAGGTGGCGAATGCTATTTGCACTGTCAGAAAAGTGGCCAAAAATGGTTTTGAAATAATAAAAACGGTCATGGATTACTGAGTAAAGGGAAATGGGAAATATTTTGAATTTTTTTTTGCATTTTAAATGATTTTTATAACCATGGAACCTCCATCTTACTTGGATCTTTAATAATACTATTTATTCTTCTTCTATTTCATTTATACATATGTACATTCTTTAAAAAAAAACCTAGAAAATAAATATTTAATTACCAGAAAATCCAAATCGATTTTCCCAATTTTTTCCGTGTTTCCTCTTGTGTTTGGCTTTTCGGCTATTTATGCGCTCTGTATCTGTCATCTTTTGCCCCACACGCTCACACAGACACTCTTAAATGTCAATAAATCATAAACGGGTCGACAAAAGCAAAGCGAAGGGGCATCGGAGGCAGTGAGGCAGCGCGACAGGGGCCATGAATCGCTTGACAAGTTCTGGATGGATATATTTAGATATATATGTACATATATTTCCACATTTCGCCTTAATGAGGTTTAGTGCCGAGATCAAAACATAACAAACAAGGCACTTTATTGAGGCTATGAAAAGTCTACGAAATCTCTAGCCAAAAGCGGAAGAATTTAAACAACAGAATAATGGAATGGAAATAAATTTATTAATGAAGATTTATGCAATATTTACAAAAATAACGCATCGCGCCCCCAAACATTAATAATCCCACCGATTCGGAATTCAAGAATCAATTAGATCATCGCATCGCACAGTCGGCCAGGCCGAAAAGCACTTGAGAATACGAGTAATCAACAATTAAATACGACGATGATGAGGGCCCGCATCCGCGAAAGGCCATAAAAATAAAATTCAGGCATTTATAGTAGAGGTGAAAGGAAGGAATCCACTCGGGTTGGCCCATTAAGAGTGCGCATAAGGTAAACACGGGAAATGCTTTATTGTTTATGAATGTATCTAATGAACATTTTCGGGGTGGCGGTCGCAACACACACACACACATGAGATGAGTAATGGTCAATTGAAGGAAAAGGCCGAAAATAATCGGTGAGGAAACTCACTCATAATCCATCTTCATCCATAAAATAAACAATTTGCGTATGCATCAATCTATCGGCAAGTATATTACCATTTTGAATTCCACTCACTAGTGTGAGTCTGTGCGGGGAAAATGGAAAATATTTGGCAATCAATTAATTGATTTTCGATATGAAAATTTAGGTATTTAGATTCGAGAATGTGCATATTCAGTGAGTTCTTGTGTTTGTTCAGCGTGTACTTGAGCATTTCCTCTTTTCAATTTGAATTTTTCTGTGGAGGAAGGAGGGTGAGGATGAGGTGTGTGGCGTTTTCATGTTAATTTCATAATTTTTCCGCCACTCGGGGAAAATGAGCATGTCATATAGCAAAGGATAGATTCTGATGTGTGCATTGGTACATGCACTGGGGGAAATATTGGTTTTAAATGCAAAAACGTTTAAAATATTGTCAAAAATATCCCTTTTCCTCTACAAATATATAAATTTAGGATTTATATCAAGTCTATATTTGTTTTGTAAATATTCGAAACTTTTAAAAATTGTTAAATTATTCATTAAACCTTGTAAACAATCTTTATAATTATTTGTTCATTATCTTTAATATCTATTAAAACATTTTTAGAACATTAACTTTCTCTCTGTGCATTTGTATCTGTATTCTGTGTGCAGACATGCCGCTGAAATACTAATTATGTGCGCGATTTAAATAGATTTTTCATTTATTTAGCTGGCCCATCATTTCTGGATGAAATGGAAATGAAAACGAAAATGAGAGCCAAATGTTTTATGTTGCGCCATTGGCCTCAGTCGAAAGTTATGGGGGGAAGAAGGGGGTCGATTTTTGCCTTTTGACGTGCGCCTGTCATTTCATCATTGCTCTTGTTTTGGACTCCGAAAAAAAAAATAGAAAAACGCGGCTGACTGACGGGCGGAAGTGTTGCGAGTATATATTCGAATGATTCCGAGCAGCGGGAAGATACACAATTCTCAAGTTATTTGTTGTGCGCCCACTAATAAGGCCAAATGGGGCATAAACATTCGTAATTATGTGGCTATGAACTGCCTCTTGACTTACTCATTCTGTGGATATCTAAGAATTAAGAGAAATGTTTACCTTAAATTGGAAGAAAGTCAGAAGATCTTTTAGTTTGTATAAGAATTAATTAAATTAAAGGTGACAATAAAAAGCTAATAATGAGAATTTTTATTATATTTATATAAAAGAAATATAAATCCATGAAAGTATTGGATTATTTAGAAATTGGTATTTTTAACATGTTAATTAAAGATTTTACCACTTACCAATAGATTGAGCAATACCATAAATTCGATTAGTTCCATAATAATTGTGGGAATTATTTTTTTTAATTAAAGTTCTGAGACACGATTTTAATTATTTTAACTTTCACTTTCTTTTACCTTGGTAAATTGCATAAAATGTAATTCGAAGCGCGTCTAATTTTTTTAAGTGTAACTTCCACACGATCACGAGTAACACACACAAATGCACAGGGAGAGCAGGACTTCACAACAAGTATGTAACTGTGACAGTGATACAAAATGTTGTGTTAAAATGCGTTTAAAAATATTAAAAATATCATATCCAAAACATATATTTACTAGACCTCACTTATATAAATTTAATTTTCTTTAATAACATTTTTCACATGTAAAAACAGGTAAAAAAAAAATGCAGACACTCAAGCGAACTCCATTTACGCGCATACACACTCTTACTCTTACTCGTACTCTTGGGGCTGCTAATATGACGTAAAAACCCGCGTAAGCGTAGATATTTCTATTACCGGCGAAAATAGCCACCTTTAGAAAGCTTTACTGATAATAAACACACCAAAATACTATTGATTTAAGCTCGAAAAACACAATTTCACACGCGCACTTTTCACCCGAACGAAATCCGTAAACTATCGAAATGCACTTGTATTGACAGTCATCCTTCTCTCTTTCTAGGTCAAGATTTGGTTCCAAAACCGTCGCACCAAGTGGAAAAAGCAGGATAATGTCACCAATAACGAGGCGGCGGAGCACAAGTCCTCCAATGCCAAGCCCGGATCGACAGATGACAAGAGAGCAGCCGCCAATAATACCACAAGCACTGGGTCAGCGGGCGGTTCGCCGACTTCTGGCAACGCTGCGACTGCTGTGGAGACCAAAAAGTCTCCAAAGTCACCGAATCGCGGCAGTAATAATAACAACAACAACACGCTTAATAACAATGTTAATAGCAAGCAGAGTACAACAAAGATTAAGAAACAATTGCTGGAGAAAACGGTCAAGGCGACGGCGGCAGGGGCAGGAATCCAGGTGAAGACAGAAACGGAATCGCCAGCAGCCTCTGCGGATCATCATCACCAGAAGTCGTCCTCCGCCGGCGAAAAGCGTAATAATAATAATAACAACAATGAAAGTCAATTGCAAAACCAGCTGCTGCACCAGCGTCTGCACCAGCATGCCATTCCCCTGACCGTGGAACCGGCAGCACCCTTGGAGCAGACCGAAAAGCTGGACATCAAGCTGGAGGAGTCGCCGCAGCACCGGGAACTGCAGCTGAGTCTCCAACGGGCGGCCATTCAAAATGGCCAGCTGACGGAAATGGATTTCGAGAGCAAGCTGGCGGCCAGCAAAATATCCATTGCCCTGGCAATGGCCAACAAGTTGCAGCCGCCAATCCCCGAAACACTGGACAAGAAGCCCATCAACAACAACAACAAGCCAGACAGTGAGTCCTCGGGGGAGGATGAGGACGAGGACGAGGAGGAGGATACGGCGAGCGAGCATGGCGATTCTACGGAACCGCATGATGACTCGCAGGATCCGGATGCCACAATGCGGGAAATATAGAGAAATAAGCCCGGAGAGACAGTCAAATTACCATAACTTGTGCCAAAAACGTCGAATATTGCTCACATTTCCCCCAAAAAAATTATGAAAAATACAATTATAAAAAAAAACTTGAATAAAGAAAACTAAGTTAAAACCCATTATTGTAAACCTAATTGTAATTTAATTGTCGCGTAATCCGTTCACCCTTAGGCTTGTATTTAATTTATTTAATATATTATAAATACTTAATGCTAAGAGTCCTAGGCTTTTGTAAATGTCGCATTTAAATGAGAGAGCTGCAAACTATACGAAAAAATACAAAAATTATATAATTGTAATCTGAACTTTCGAGAATTTCATGTGATAATGTATACGAGGCGATTACAAAATTGATTTTACTAATTCAACTATAAAAACTATATGGTATATGTAAGCTGTGCAACCCTGTAAATGGAAATTTGAATGAAACATATTTATTGAGTGTTTGTACAAAATTAAGTAAGGCAACAAATGAGAATGACATAGCCCCCGGAAAGAATCCTATTATGATTTAATTTAAAGGAATTTGCAAATAATTTTAATCAAGTTTGACGAAAATACAAAGGAAAAATTTTTCTTTAAATATATTAGGATGAACTCGATCCAATAATATACAGTAACATTTCGTAAATTAATGTGTATATAATTTTTAACTAGATTTTCATATACCTTACAGTTTTAATCCTTAAAAAAGAGCTTATATAA